>MU160305.1:45596-91540 GCA_015888305.1 Antheraea pernyi | reverse complement strand
CACATCGATGGCGATTTTTTTCTTATTTTGGATTTTTTTTTATATGGGGTGTCTAAAAATAAGTAAAAAAATAAATTTAATCAGTTTTAGAAACGGCTGTCTATCTGTTTGTCTGTCTCTATTTATTTGCACACGCAACACTGCTAAAGTACTGAAACACTTTTCAAGAAATCATAAAGCATATTTTCGAATAACATTTAGCCTTTCTTTCATTAAAATCGGTGCGGTCTATCAAAGGTTATTGTAATTTTAATGACGACGCAGCGTAAGTATGAGAGAAACGTAGATAAGTAAATGGACTTAATACATTCAGAAGACTTGATTAGTCACTGTTATTTTACATTAGGTTCCACGCGAACGGAGTAGACGGAGTTACTCACAAATATTATAAATATGAAAGTGAGTTTTTTTGTTACCCTTTCACCCCGTAACTACTCAACCGGCCATCGTGAAGTTTTGCAAGCCCATTGCCAATGACAAAGAAGATGACATAAAGTATCTACTTTTCATCTAGAAAAACTATGTAGTTTCTTATGGATATATCAAATCTATATTAATGTAAACGAAGCCGCGTATAAATATTATCTATACTAATATTATAATGAAGAGTTTGTTTATTTAAACGTGTTAATCTCCGGAACTATTGGTCCGATTTGAAAGATTCCTTCAGTGTTAGAAAGCTCATATATTGAGGAAGGCTATAGGTTAAAGACAAATAAGATAAGATATAGATATAGAATACCAATAGAAGCAGAACACCAAGGAAGAACGTATCAAAATCGGGGTTAACGTACGTAGAGGCGGTAAAGTCACGCTGAAGCCATTACTGATTTCAGCATGAATCGG
Source organism: Antheraea pernyi (assembly GCA_015888305.1). NCBI lineage: Eukaryota > Metazoa > Arthropoda > Insecta > Lepidoptera > Saturniidae > Antheraea > Antheraea pernyi. Next base: position 90,694 of record MU160305.1, on the reverse strand, counting down.
TCGGCTTGCCCGGGGTAGTATCATCCTCTCATAGAAAACCGACGTGATATAACAGTGCTTGCATTTTTGCGTTTCGTTCGGTGAGAGCACCGGAGGCCCACTTCCCTTTAGCACCTCCCCGCCCCTCTCTCCCTCCCCCAAACGCAGGGTGGCAACGCACTTGTGACTTTTCTGGTGTAGCAAGTGTTTATGGACGGTGGTGATCACTTAACATCAGGTGACACAGCTGTTCGTTTGTCTCCTATGTTATATATTTAAAAAAAAACGATTATTTAATAATATTTTCACCTTCTACGTAAATGAAGTCGCGAGGAAGAAGTTAATTATAAATGAAATGAGAGAAGTCTTCAGTTGTGCGTACATTACCACACTACGCGTTCAGGTGATATGTTACCTTGACGCGGTGCAGTGGGGCAAGTGGTGTTGATGTGATTTTTCCTCTGTACATAAAATATATTGTTAATAAACGAGGTAGAAGGTGTGACTATCGTTAAGTTTATAATATGTTAACAATCATATAGGTCGTTTCTTTTGGTAGGAATATAAATTCGATATGCCGACACGTAACAAACAATGTTTTTGATGACAGCCAAAGAAAATACCGTGAGGAAACCTGAACCAGACAATGTTCTTATGGTATTACAATGATGAAAAAATTGAATTCTGCATGAGTCAGCGTAGGCTGGTTTAGTAATTATATACGTACCTTCCTTCGGCAAGTTACCTTTAGCTGGTAGCGGGACTCTTCCTCTTACATTGTTATTATATTATATAATGTATTTTTATTACTTGTAATTTTCAAATCAAATCAAAATATCCTTTATTCAATTTAGGCCCTGAGAAGGCGCTTATGAACGTCAAAGCTACTACCGGTTCGGAAAACAGCCCAGTCATCGAGAAGAACCGGCAAGAAACTCGATCTGGTTTATTTTTCCATGTCCTATATTTGTAAAGTAACATAAATATTTACATTCGTTATTAGTGGATGCACAGAGAGGGGCGTCATTTCCAGACGTCACAATCGTTCACGTATTGATATATGATATATGGTATTTATGATTTATTATTGATATATGGTATTTGATATACATAGTCATTTCTATCGACTAACAATAGATATAAATAGAAATTTACTTTTTCCAAATTTCATATTCACAAGATCGTGAGCGAACTGTATAATAATCATATTTGAAAGGACCAATTTCTACAAATAAAAAGAGAAACTATGCCGCTATCGAATAGAATAAATATGCTCTCCATTATTTCTTTTAACTCGTACTATTTTGATCTAATATACATGCCTGGTATAAACTATATAGTTAGTCCCAAATTATTTAAATAATTTAACACTAACTAATTATGTACATTTATTATATGTACACACATCGAAAGCATATACAGTTGATAAAATAGTGTTAGAAATAGAAATAATTGTTGATTATTAAAAAAGAGAACTGGCCGATTTATATATAAACTGTTAAGAATAAATTCTAACAATTAATCACATTTCAAATAACCAACACGAGTTCGGACAGAGCTACTGCACGGTACGACGACCGCCGAAAGAGTGAGTCAACACGAGATTTTTTTTTTCTCGAACTGACTACGCTATGGTCCTGGCAAGGTCTTTACAGCTTCACCGGACTACGAAACGACCGCCAATCCTTAAATAAGCCGTCGCAGTATAACTACCTGACATTTATTTCCAACAATATATACACTACATTATATGATGTCACTTTATTTCTATACTTTCTACGACTTTTTCTTATGCTAGTAGATTTAGTATTTGATATTCATGGCGGTAGAGCCAGGCTGAAACTATTACTGGTTTCAGCATGAATGGGTCGGCTCACTCGGGGTAGTACCACCCTCTCATAGAAAACCGACGTGAAGTAACAGTGTTTTTTTTCTCGAACTGACTACGCTATGGTCCTGGCAAGGTCTTTACAGCTTCACCGGACTACGAAGCGACCGCCAATCCTTAAATAAGCCGTCGCAGTATAACTACCTGACATTTATTTCCAACAATATATACACTACATTATGTGATGTCACTTTATTTCTATACTTTCTACGACTTTTTCTTATACTAGTAGATTTAGTATTTGAATATAATCACATCAAATTATCAATACGTTCTAACTAGCAATAAGAACTGGCTCTCAAGTAGAGTTTACCAGAACACACTCATATACATGTATTTTGCGACAAATTTTTAACACGAGGATGGTAGAATTACAAAACGATATTTTCCTACCCCGAAAGACCGATGAGGTGTCCCACCTAGCTATCCTAGCTTCGTTTGTATTGTAGACAAAAAATATAATTCTATTAACCATGTTGACAGCAATTAAACTGAAGAGATGAGCCTTATTAGGCTACGTGACCACTGAAAAATGTCATATAAATAGGACCGCTCTACAATTTCGAGACTCTTATAATTTAATTCTGTATGGAGTGAGTGACTGTAGAAGCAATCCAGATACATGAATGGCATCCATAGATGTAATCATTGTCGTTACATAGTATAAAACAAAGTCCCCCACCGCGTCTGTCTGTCTGTCTGTTGGCGATAAACTCAAAAACTACTGAACGTATTTTTATGCGGTTTTTACCAGTGGATACAGTGATTCATGGGGAAGGTTTTTGGTATATAATTTGTCAAGGTTTTTTTTTATACTCACGGCGGGACAGCGTCTGCCGGGTCCGCTAGTATATTATAAAACAAAGTCCCTACCACGTCTGTCTGTCTGCTCGTGATAAACTCACAAACTACTTTGTTATCCGGATTTAACTAGTGGATAAAGTGATTCATGAGAAAGAATTATGTGTATCATTTTTCAAGGTTTTGTGTGAAATTAGTTGAAATATAACAATAATTGTTGGAAATGTCGGAAAAAGTTTAGCCACCAGGGAGTTTTTATCAAAAACACTGCCTAATCTATTAATATATATCAAATATATATATTTCCTATAGCAAAACCAATTAAGATACAAGGCAGACAAAGTCGCGGGTATCAACTAGTACTGTATAATTTTAACCGAGTTTGAAAAGGGATGTTTATAATTCAAATGTATTTTTTTAAATGTTTATAACCTCAAAACTTTGTCAATTATAAACTATTTTGGATAATTATATTTATATTTGAAAGGGAATATCTTCAAACGGATTTCATTTTAATATATTTAGCATTGGATTTCCAAAATACTCCAGCTACCTAAGTATAGTTAAAGACGTTCCAATATATTCTTTAGAGTAGATTATTTGAAATCGGTTTTATTTTTTGTTAGTATTATCTTATCGTACCCAAAATACTCACTGAGCCATTGTATGGCATATTGCCTAAACACGCTTTCAAGTTCCCAATCCTATGTTATTCCCATGTAATAGAAAAATACTATTTTCTTCTTAACAGCCTTGTGGTTTTTAACAAAGGACTTCTTTCACCTTTGCACAATTTCTGATAACGTACTAGAATTTTATTTTCGAATAGTGCTTTATGTTATTGGAGTTATTGTGTACATCAAAACACAGTGTATGAGTAAATGATGTTTATATTTTAAACTAGCTATTCTCGCGACTTCATCCCCGTGGTTTTTTACTTTGGGCTAACATGCAGCGAAAGCGCTCAATGGAAGAAAAAAGCGATTTTTAAACATTCTTCATTGGTGTTTCGCTCCTATTGGTCTTAGCGTGATGATATATTTGAAATCGGTTTTATTTTTTGTTAGTATTATCTTATCGTACCCAAAATACTCACTGAGCCATTGTATGGCATATTGCCTAAACACGCTTTCAAGTTCCCAATCCTATGTTATTCCCATGTAATAGAAAAATACTATTTTCTTCTTAAAAGCCTTGTGGTTTTTAACAAAGGACTTCTTTCACCTTTGCACAATTTCTGATAACGTACTCGAATTTTATTTTCGAATAGTGCTTTATGTTATTGGAGTTATTGTGTATATCAAAACACAGTCCATAAAAAAATTATGTTTATATTTTAAGCTAGCTATTCTCGCGACTTCATCCGCGTGGTTTTTTACTTTGGGCTAACGCTAACATGCAGGGAAAGCGCTTAAAGAGAAAAAAAGCGATTTTGAAACATTCTTCATTGGTGTTTCGCTCCTATTGGTCTTAGCGTGATGATATATAGCCTATTACCTTCCTCGGTAAATGAGCTATCTAACACTGAAAATTTTCAAATCGGATCAGTAGTTTCTAAGATTAGTGCGAACAAACAAACAAACCCTCCAACTTATAATATTAGCATAGAAGTGTAGTATATAAAAGTATTGAATTGTCGTGTACTTGTTGACATCTGACGGGTTTCGGAAAAGCTTTTTGAATTTTCATTAAAATCCGGACACGAGAGGCGGGGTCGAGCACGCGACCGAATTTTTAGACCTGTTTTGCATATTTCAATCGTTCATAACAATTCTGTTTTTTTCATCATTGTTATAAATTCGCGTTATATAATCGATTATTTTAAGAAAAATATATCCTTTGTTATTTTCGTATCATATTTTTAGCCAGCTCCTTTCTAAAGGGAATATTTAAATAGTGTATTTTTATATGTGAATCTATGTCTTTCAGATGCTCTTTAGCTTAAACACATGGTGTTATTACAAAAAAGTTAAATACGTATTGAATACTTGCTTTAAAAAGGATTCGAATTAAATGCACCGCGATCGCTGAATGTTCGCCATCTTGCTCTTTTCTCTCGCTTTGGTTACGTTAGGTTAGACTTGCGACAAAGGATAACACAAACTTGCCTCGGGCGAGCGCGGTGCATTTAATTCCAAACCTTTTTAAACCAATTATTTAACCTTTTTGTAATAACACCTTTATAGATTTTAACATGTGAATTGAGGTTATATTGATGTAAATAAGGACACATTATGGGATATAATATATAATCATATAATAAGGACGTAAATCGAACGTGTTTGTACTTTTTAAATTTTTGTGACAAAAAATTGTTTTAGATGTCTTGGAATAATGGTCGTCCCATGTTTGAGACTTACTAAAACCAGTAATAGTTTCTTAGGTAATGGTGTTAGGTTTTACAATAAAGTCCCAAAACATATTACCGATTTGCCGGACTGTAAATTTAAGCGCCATATGAAGCGGGTTTTAGTTTCGAAAGGCTATTATAGAGTGGATTAATATGTGAACGATTATATTGATGTAAATAAGGACACATTATGGGATATAATATATAATCATATAATAAGGACGTAAATCGAACGTGTTTGTACTTTTTAAATTTTTGTGACAAAAAATTGTTTTAGATGTCTTGGAATAATGGTCGTCCCATGTTTGAGACTTACTAAAACCAGTAATAGTTTCTTAGGTAATGGTGTTAGGTTTTACAATAAAGTCCCAAAACATATTACCGATTTGCCGGACTGTAAATTTAAGCGCCATATGAAGCGGGTTTTAGTCTCGAAAGGCTATTATAGAGTGGATCAATATGTGAACGATAGTGGTGTCTGGAATTGACTCCTCTCTGTGCATCTACTAAAAACGGTATTGTAACGTATAATGTATTCGAAACATATATATGTTAAAAAGATGTACCCGATCGATTTTCTTGCCGGTTCTTCTCGTGGACTGGGTTATTTTCCGATTCGGTGGTAATTTTGACGTTCATAAGCTCCTTATTAGGGCCTAAACTGAATAAAGTAAAAATAAGATTTGATTTGATTGATAATTAATAAAACATATTTCAATCATTTTTAGAAATGTCTGTCTGCCTGTGTGTTTGAACACGCATCACTGCTAAAGAACTTCGTTCACGATAAAAACTCACTAAGAAAATCATAAAGTATATACTCGAGTAACATTTAATCTTGGTTATATTAAAATCGGCTCACTCTAACAAAAGTTATTGCAATTTTAATGACGACGCGACTGAAGTACGAGAGAAAAGTGGATAAGTAAATGGACTTAATACATTCAGGTGATTTTATAAGTCACTGTTTTTTTTTTACACTAAGTTCCACGCGGACGGAGTCGCGGGCCCAACTAGTGTAGCTAATATAATATTTGGCTTCTGTGACTCAAGAAGTGTAAGGACATATTTAAAACTAGCTGTTGCCCGCAGCGTTGCTCGTGTTTAAGTTTTCTGTAGGTGGTAGAGCCACGTTGAAGCTATTACTGGTTTCAGCATGAATGGGTCGGTTCGCGCGGGGTAGTACCACCCTCTCACAGAAAACCGACGTGAAGTAACAGTGCTTGCATTGTTGCGTTTCGTTTGGTCAGTGAGAGCGCCGGATACCAACCTCCTCTCCCCTTCCCCGTTCTTCCCCTCCCCATCCCCCACTTCCCCACTCCCGCCTCCCCCATACACAGGCTGGCAACGCACTTGCGACTCTCCTGTGAGCCACATGTTCGTTTGCCTCCTATAACATAAAAAAAAGAAAAAAAAGTAATATCTCGGGAGGAATATTTTTTTTGGATATAAATCAATCTAAAGTCCTTTTGTGTACAGGAGACAATGTGTATGTAAAATTTCATAAAGATCGGTTGAATAGCTAAGGAGTGAGAGCCATACAAAAAAAAAACAGAAAAAAAACTCAGTTTTGTATTTATAAAACTAAGATGTAAAGAGCTAGGAGTGTTCGGATGTACAATACCGAAGATTTAGTATATTGACGACTGTCTAACTCTCTGTCAAACTAATAAAAACCAATTTATAAATTAGATAAAACCAATAAAATACTTGATAATTTAATTCTTTTTTTTTCGAACCCAGAATTAGAAACGCAAATCAAATGAAATGAAAACTGCAAATCTCCAACAAGACTAACGTTGATTTAAATAAGTACTCAAAGACAGCAGAACCCTTTATCTTTTAAAATTGAATCATTTCCCAGAAACAAACCTCGAAGATTTTTATTAAAATATAAGGCAGAAAGAGATTTTTTATTTAATTATTTACAGTAAAGATTTATAGACTGTTTGAACATTGAATTCTAAAGATTTAAAGAATAACGTTATTACTATACAAACATGCATTTTTTATCCGTATTGAAGCAGTAATTGAAAAAGAAAAGGTAACATATTTTTTTCTAAATCTTTACTTACTATAATTTCCTGGGTCCATTTTGCAAATGTATTTGTAGGAATTAACTTTTAGAATTACTGATATAATTATGAAAATGTCTTCACTAATACGAAAATATTGGAACTTCTTGTACAAAAAAATACATACATTACTACCTGAAACCTAGGAAATAATAATAGTCCAGCTATTGTAAAGTTCTCTTCAGGCATCCCGAATAACCTCGTTGTTGAAATAAAAGAAAATGTTGACTCATTATTTTAATTTTTTATTGTAGCACAGCAAAGTGACTGCACTTTACCTGATGGTGAGCACACTACAATTCAAAAACAATGGCGACTACTGAGAGATGCGTTATCTGTCGCCGGTCACCGCTGTCATGTCGGCTTACGTAAGTGAACAACTCTGTTCGTGTCCAGAGGTGACCAGTGTTAATCAATCTCACCGGTAATAGAGCCACGGCGAAAGTCATTCACTACTCAGTCCAGCCCAGTCGGGCTTTAAAACCCTACAAGCCCGAAGATACGTGGGAAAAAACCAGCACATTAAAATCATATTGCTCTGACTACTTTATAATATTATAAATGAACTTGTGACATGTGAGACTTCCACCCTCAGTTTTATAAGGTATATAATAAACGCGTCTAAGACTGTTCAATTCTGGACGTAAAAAATACGAAGAGAAATTAAGTAGAAGTCTACGAAAGCGATAGTTTTCTGTCACTCTTGCGTTCATGAATAAAATTTATCAGAAAGAGTAAAAAAAAATATCTTGACGCTAAACGAGATTGTTATCATCCGAGAGCGTAATATTTTACTTGAATGTTACATATAATTTCTAATTTTGATAAAATTTTATAGAAACTATAGTACGAATAAAACCGACGGAAAATATTCACATCTGCACAGTAGCACACCAAGTATACTATAGTTAAATTAAACATTATTATTATTTCTTTATAGTGTGTATGAATAAGCAATCTGACTTTAGCAGCCCTTAATACGAATCTCTATGAAATCGACCGTACTATGCAGCCTTGACCCCACTTACCTAGCTTGCGGGCATAAAGCGTGTACAAATGGAACATAATATTGTTACGTGCTCTCTGGGTTCGTTAGGAAGTAGTCAATCCATGTGTATACATAAAATTGTAGTATGATCTCCGCAACGACAGAACCTTTTTTTTTTTCGAACTGACTATGCTATTGACCTGGCAATGTCTTTACAGCTTCACCGGACTACAACAACGACAGAACCGATTTCGATGAGACTTTTTGCTGGAAAATTGAAAAGTGAAAATTCTAAATGAATGTGTATGTATTGTATATGTGTAGTATATTGGTGTTGATATTTTATTTATATATTGTAATATTAAATAGGTTAAACATAATTTTATAAAAACCTCACATTTTACACCTACCAACATTTATCTCTGCATCACCTAATGGTTGACTGGCAGAGAATGCCTTCGGCATTAAGTCCGCCATTGCGTATTTAACGCATAATGTGTAAATAAATAAAATAAATATCATTACTCTTTTTCACAGAGATTAACAGTGATTGTCCATTGAATTTATGTCATGGTGGCCTAGTGGTTTGACCGGTGGAATATTATTTCGATGTCCGCAGGTTCGAACCCCGGCATGTACCAACGAATTTTTCGGAATTCGCGTACATTTACTAATTTAAATTGGTAACACTATCGGCTGACGGTGAAGGAAAACATCGTGAGGAAACCTGAACCTGAGAAATGTTCTTGTAGTACTACTGTATGTGGGAAAAATATAGAACTGTGGATTTCTCAGAGTTTAAAATCGTCAATACGTAGTGGGCTGGCGTAGTGATTACGCCCATACCTTCCTTCGGGAAGTGGCTTATGGCCCTGCAGTGGGTCTCTTACAGGCTGATGATGTTTCACAAATTCAATAACACCCTAAATATTATTATAAGCCGTACAAAAATATAAGAATATTCGAAGAATATAATGTATATACTCGAAGATAAACCACCAACGTAACGCATCAATTCGTAAAATACGCGCCATTGTAACCAAATCTGTTGGAGCATCGTAAACAAACGAGTGCTAAATACAGGCCTCGAACCGACGTTACTAACTTCGCTGATTGATTGAGAACCGGTGTTTTCAACACTCTACCCGACACAGTGTTTGCCTCCACCACTTCTTATGACACAAAAGGTTTCCGGATCACAATTTAAAAGCCCATAAGAAGTTTCACTTTAAAAAAAAAATAAAACTGCAAATATATAAATGTATGGCGTTATCGTTTATAAAGATACCAACACAGACGATGTAATTGGCGACTGTTAGTGGAATGTAGGTATAAGCTACCAATAACGGGACGACATTTCTATCTTGAACATCAAGACGAATTAATAAGCGACCAACAGAAGAAATCAAAAAGAAAACTATAGCATCCACAAAGAAATATTTTTAATATAGAGTTTTTCTTTTATGTTGTATTATTCTATTATTTACGAATGCAACAGCATGTTATTATTATTTATACTTCTATAGGTATTCTATAGCTATTAGGTCTATAGGTATTTTATAGGTTGTTTGCTTGAATGCGTTAATATCAGGAACTATTCCGATTTGAAAAATATTTCAGCGTTTGATAGCTCATTTATCGAGGTAGTTTATAGGCTATATATCATTGTTACACAGTTAAGACCAATAGGAGCGGAGCATCAATGAACAATGTTTCAGAATCAGGGTTTTTTTTTCCTTTTGAGAGCTTCCACTGCGTGTGAGCGTTAGCCCAAAGTAACTATTCCACGCGAACGAAGTCGCATGCAGAAGCTATTATAATATAAATGGAATCAAATACTTCTTTTAAAACGTCGTCAAGTATAATTAAGCAACACAGAATTGATAACAGAATAAAGGGTACCAACTAGAAAATGAAGCAATCAAGTTTTGAATATAAACGTCCAGTCTATTTATCGTTTCAGTTAAATGAAATTTTAAAGTTGGAATTACACGCCGAAAACGGTTTTAATGAAATCGAGATATCAATGAATTTAATTTCATAAATAACTTAAACGTCAAAAATGTGCCTACAAAATTCTTAATCGAGAGTAAAAAATCATTCCATTAAGTGCTAAATTAAATCAACTCTTCCAACCTGAGTTATAAATGGACGGAAATTTAGTAGTGTTATAATTGTATACTTGATTTATAATTTTCCACTTAGATGTGGTAGCATGAAGGCTTAAATTGATTCGGCAAAGTAATTGGTGTTCCGGCAATTTACTTCAAGTGGTCCTTTTAGGATTGGACCTAAACTGTAATTTAGGTCAAAGCCCTTTTCTATTATTATACATATAATTTAAGTGTCTATTGTGCCTTGCAATGTAGCGATTATCGCTATATTTGCTGAATTGTAATGTAAAGAAATTGACAAATATGAGTACGATAATTTAGACGTATAACCCGCCATAATTGCACGCTAAGTTTGGTGCTGGCACCAAAGAAAATTATTTTTGAAATCAAGATTATGTAATCGACTCTAATATATACCATCAATTTCGTCAACTATTAACTTAACTATTACTATTCATTAATCAAATCGTATTATATGAACCACGTCCATGGACATTCGACAAGGAGTGTCACGCCGCGTCGTGTGATTTATTAACTCTTTGCGTCTGCCATCTGTTCTTTGTGATAGACCGTAAACGACAAAGGGGTAAGTCGTAATTTTTTTATTACAGTTTTTATTATGAATAGCTAGACCTTTATTTTCAAAGTATCGTGATTTAATATCAGTTAGGAATTTTCCTTTGATCAATTATTTGAAACAAATTTATTTAATAATGGCAATTTCTTGAGAAATTTGGAGGAGCTTCGGGCGTGAGCGTAGTGATACTATAAGATTCTAGACTGACACGGACAGCGTGATAATAATACTCGGAGTGCGTGAAATAGACTGTTTATTAATATGACCATATAAGGTATTTATAGAGACATATTTTATTTATTTGTTTAATTGTTTGAACGACATTCTATTTACAAAATTTTCAGCCAGCCTGCCAAAGAGGATGACATACTCGGTAGCTACAAATTAATAACGTTTATGAAATATAAAAATAAAACTAAAATTACAATCGCTTATATGATACCATTAAACTGTAGGAATTAGTTATTCTACAGATTATTAAAGTAATCAGATTAACTGGGAAGATCCGTTATTATGTCGAAATTGATTTATTTTTCACTAGCTGTGCCCCGACTTCGTACGCGTGTAATTTCAGTTATAAAATAATGATTGTATATAAATTTTTTTTATTAAAATCATAGGATTAGTTACGTTTTAATTTGCTTCACCCTTTGTGAACGATTTGTTTCTCCGAAACGCTATATGCCACTACAACATCTAGTTGTATATCGTAGTATATATATGTTAAACATTATAACTACGTTAATTCTTGACGGCTTCACAGACACAGGTTCCAAATGGTTCCAAAGGTTGTTCCAGACATCAAAATCGTTCACATATTGATCCATCCTATAATAAGCCTTTAGACATCTAAATCCGCTTGACGTGCTACTTGAACTTACTATCCGGCATGTTATTTGCGGTTTTGCTGTAAAAACTAACACTTCTTCTTCTTACCATTATCCCACCTAAGTAGGGTCGGTACAACATGTTTATCATGTTGTGGTATACTCGTATGATTTGGCTTATTTTTTACAATCGGCCGCCTGCCCGACGTCAACCCTCCTTGGGATTATTTTGTTATACCACTATATGTTTATGATTGTTATATATAATTACGAAGTCTGATAGGATCTTTTAGCTTTACAATTTTTCTGTAGGCTTTAGCTTTGTTAGGCTATTTATAGTTTCTGTTTGAGCGGCACTATCGTTCCGGTTAAAAACGAAGTTCTTCAAAATAAAACTAACACCGTTTATCTAAAAACTTATCACTGGTCTTACTGAGCCTAAAACATAAGATGTTAAATACATAACTTATCCGGTACCTAGAAGAGCACTCCTTAGTTAATGATCGGCACTATGGCTTTCGTCCGAAACGATCAACGGGTGATCTTTTAGCGTACATGCTGCATGACTGGGGGGAGAAGATTAATAAATATGGCGAAGCCGTGGCAATTAGCCTCGACATAGCAAAGACGTTTGATAGGGTTTGGCACCGAGGTCTTCTATCCAAACTTGAGGCATATGGTGTCCACGACAAGCTGTGTAGATGGATCTCCAGCTTTCCATTAAACTAGACTTAATATTATATTTTACAAAAAACTTTAGTCACCAATCAGTTTAGTAGTTAGATTTATATAATCAAAACCGGGAAGTTTAGTTCGTTTAGCATATACTTACGCATTGAGCTATTCTGTGGATTATGACATAGACTTTTCTCCGAGAGTGATTAAAAAAAACTGCAGAAAATAATCTGTATTAAAAAAATTATTAGAAACAATAATATGGTGACTTACCTAGACTCTGCTTTCCGATAACGAGACTGCCTGCTTCTAAATAGTTGACATCGGTGACGACAGACGCCGTCGCTACGGACAGGACAGCCGCTACAACGAGTGCCCTCATGATGAATGCGCAGACTAGCCAACTGTAACTGCCTTACCTACGGCTGCCACCTGCCTTTTATACACTACTTGTATCATCTCTCTTCACTATCAGCAATGAGGTCATTGTAGGTTGTTGCTGTAGGCTGCTGCAACAGATAACCTTTCTACGGTATGCAATGCATTTAAGATTAATTAACTTAGGTATTACACTTATTTTTTATCTACTATTTGTTTACTGATGATTTCTATTCAACATTTAAACTAATACATCTTTACTATACTGATAACATTTTTAAGTGTATATATAACTAACTGAGTGGCGATCGGCGATGGATAGGGTGTCACTCGGTGGTCGCCATTGTTTTTGAATTGTACTATGCTTACTATCAGGCATAGTGCAATCACTTTGCCGTGCTACAATAAAAAAATAAAAACTTGGTTGAGTTCAATGCCAAAAAAACACAGGTGTGCGACTTGCAAAACGTGATAGCCTAAACATCCTAGGGATTAACATCCGAAGCGACCTCAACCTCAGGGACCACATTGGGAGTGTTATCTCTGCAACATCTAAGAGATTGGGCATCCTGAATAGAGTCGCGTTTGGGGATCAGCCTGTGCATATCCAGTTTTTCGTAGGCCGGCATGACAGCGGCGACCGGCGATGGATAGCTTCTCTCTCGATGGTCGCCATTGTTTTTGGATTGTAATGTGCTTGCCATAAAGCATAATACAGTCATTTTTCCAATAAAAAAAATCTCTGAGAAATCCACAGTTCTATATTGCTCCAATATACGTTGGTACTCCAAATTTCGAAAAAACCGGCCGACCACCGCAGTAAAATATCATTCGTACTCATAATTCTACGAGCTCGAAAACTCTTGTCTCTGTTGTATGTGAAGATGTAGAATTGCCTCTCAACCCGTGTGTTCCCTTCCTCTTACGACATGGGGTCCTTCAAACGAGACGTGAAGAAACACTTTTGCAGGTCGGCATGATAGCGATGACTGTCATTGCTATTTAACACTGACAGTCGCCGTTATAGACTGTACTGTACTTTCCATCAGGTAAAATTCAGTCATTTTGTTGAACCAGTTAAAAAAAAAATCAATCTGTCACAACAATCTCTTTCTAGTATTTAAGTTATGTTGGTTCTTTATAAATTTGTGCTTTAAAAAAATTTATGTACAGATTTCGTCCCATTACCCTTTTATTATATGTATAGAATGGTGCGGTTATTTATAAGTAAATGTTAACTGTGGTCATTCTCTCGGGTCGGAGTAGCGACTTGTTAGATTGCATTCGTGATAGAATAAGAACGGATGGTGAGCAATTACGAAAAATACTTGATAGCCCACATTGCGAGGGCAATTCTGTTAATCTGCAGATTAAACCTAAGTACAATATTTTATAAGCGATGATGGTTCATTGGTTAGGTTTTCCGGACACCGCAACAATCATCGTACGTTTTAACTAAACCAATGTGAAGTAACATTGCTGCGTTTCGACCGGTCAGTGAGAGCGCCGGAGGTCCCCCTTTCCCCTCCACCTCCCTTCCCGTTCCCCCTAAACACAGGCTGGCAACGCACTTGCGACTGCCCTAGTGTTGCAAGTATCTATGGACGGTGGTGATCACTTAACATCAGTTGACCCACCTGTTCGTTTGTATCATTATTATAAAAAAATCATAATGCATTACATAAGATACAAATAAATACAAGAGGGGATAAAAGTGTGCATATCGCAGAGTTATGAGACGGTGTCCAGCTCAGCATATGCCAAAGTGTTATGAGAAACATTTAGCCCTTATATTCAGCTGGAAACCAATGCAATGCATTTAAAAATATGAAATTTAATATATATAGGGGAAATAAATAAAATAAAAGTAGTAAAATAGATAAAATAAGGTATAAGAGAAGCAATTGCAGGCGTGTTTAAAATATATGCAACACAAATTTGATGCAAAAAGTTTAATTTACAAACATTGCTACACTAATAAAAACTTTTTAAAATAAATTTTAAATGTAAGTAACGCTTTGATATTGCGGATTGGACGGGGCAGGTCGTAATACGAATGAGACAAAAAGTGTATATATTAATATTAATAATTCGAATTAAAGATTTAAAGGCACGCGTAAATACATCAGTCAGTTGACAATAGCAATACGGTATTAACATATTAAATCTGATAAAATATGTGAAAATCGCTTTTCTTATTCTGGTATTTAACAAAAGAGGTTTAGAGTCGTCTGTTCATATTATGTACATAATATATATCGTTTTACTTTGTAATTATGAGTAGCATTAGGGCCGCCGCTACGATCACTGTATGCAAAGCTCCTAACAAAATCATTGAAGAATACGACTGCAATAAAAACGAAAAATGGCGATTTATATATGCGGTCCATGACAATTACAAAAATGTATTTCATTTATAAAGTAACGTATTTTTGGATTGTTATTATCGATGAATTTGAAAGTAAATATACAGCCATAATATGGAATTTTGCTTACACGTTGTCAGAGGTACAGAAAAATATAGAATAGACAATAATCTTAACCAGAGGTGGCCAAGCCAATACCACGCCCGCGGGCGCAATTGCACCCACGGTTGATTTGTAATGCATCCACAAGATTTTCAAAATAGTAATTTTAAAATGCCATTCCCTAAAATGTATGTCGTAGGTTGGATTTGCATAAAAAAAACAAACGAGCACCTAGCTACTGTGCTGTAAAAATTTTTCATCATGCGCCCACCGTGATGTAAACATGTTTCATTGCACATTTACTTTAAAAATAGGTTGGCCACTGCTGGTCTTTACAAGAGCTAAGTTTCAGGAGGCTACTGTTCACAGATACTTTAGCAACTGCACTACCCCATCATCTGGCATTGCTTCATATATATTTGACCCATGGGATTATGCAAATGATATAGAAATTCGTGAACACATGCATAAAACTTTAAAAAATAAATAATAGAAACTGCAATGTACATTTTTGGACCTTTCTTATTGTACAAAGATAGATATTTTTATATGTATCACTCATATACATTTTAACAACAAAAAATAGAAATTGCTTGTCTGTAAAGTCGGTTTACGGACGATAATTTTACATCATAACGATTCGGACGCATCGGCCGATGGAGTGGAAGAGAGATGGGTACGTTACATGCCGAACGCTTAGGCCGATCGTTTCTCTATCGCTTGTTCTGCGCTCACGTTTGCACGCTCGGCTCAGGCGGATCGTGCCGATAAGCCATGCTTATTCGTGCGTGCAGCCGACATTCATGGATTTATAAAACGATATCAAGTCAAAATAGCAATTTCATATATGCTATGCCTTACAACACAATTTCATCTGATGTAAAATGCTAAAGCTAGAGATGACTGGATCGCAAGTGAAGCTGCCGGAACACACCAACAGGTCTTTGGCGACAGATTTCCAACATGAAGGAGCTAGCCAGACGGACTTAGGAAAAGCCTTGCAACTGTTAAAGCGAGTATCACCATATTTATTTTGACAGTGATCCTCTGGACAACGACAAAAAGGACCAAATATAAAGGAATGATCATATTTTTCTGATAATTTAAAATATTGATTTATTAGGGTTCAATAAGAGATGAACCGCGTTAATTAAACGTCAACAAAGTAACTTCCATTCCTTTATGATTGATCGATGGAATATTCAAATTAGGAGACGACCTCAGGTTAAAATGATAATACGCAGATTAATCATATTATATCAAGACTAAACTTGAAATTACGCTACTACTACGCTCGTGTTAATGTAAATTTGATCTATATCTCGGAAACAGTAATTAATTTTCTGGATAAAAAACCAACAAATAAACTCACAGCATTTATAATATTACTTTTCTAATTGTATTCAATGTAATTTAATTTCCATTTTTGCTCCACTCCTTAGAATAATAGCGTGATGTGAGTAGAACTTAATTAAAAGTAGTTTTTTGAAGTGATTTTTTTTACTTATTTCTAGACACCGGTAACAATTTTTTCACAAAGATTTATAAAGTACAAACATGTTAGATTTACATTCTTATTGATACTAGTGGGCGTCCAGTGGTCAACATTCAACCATAGTTCATTGATTTTTTAATTATAATAATAGTTGTATGTTATAATATCATTGTTGAATGTAGAATGAAAAAGGGTAATTGGAACGTAAGAGTAAAATAATACATACAATCGAGCATAGCAACCTCCTTCACAACCTTTTTTGAAGTCCTTTATTGACAGATGTCAAAATGTCTTTTTTATTTACATGTGTGTATATGTTGTGTAAAATTGAAGCAGTAGTGTGAGTAATGCATATTTTAATTAATTTAATGTACTTCTAATGCATTTTATATAAAATAAATAGCTTTCTGCACTTCTCCTCCATATAAACTTTAACTATGCCAAGATTCACGTTCATCCGTTCGCCCAATTCCGTTAAAAAGGGATACAAAGATTAGGCTTCACGTATTAATATATAGATATGTATATATATATTTAATACATGTAAGCCAAAGAAGTGTAACTTCCTCCGCGTGTACACACTGATACACGATCACAGATTCTAACATTTGATCACAATGTCACATGATTTAAGATGGTAGACACGTGAAACTAGGAAGATACCGATTCTTAAATGCAGCTGCCGTTAGGTGACAGACGATATTTATCTATAACGCCTATAAGAACACACAAATAAGTCAAAGTTGGACTTAGAGAGAGAGAGCCTTACTATCGTGCTATAGTTCCAATACGCTGT
The DNA here is from genome assembly GCA_015888305.1 of Antheraea pernyi. NCBI lineage: Eukaryota > Metazoa > Arthropoda > Insecta > Lepidoptera > Saturniidae > Antheraea > Antheraea pernyi. Next base: position 73,283 of record MU160305.1, on the reverse strand, counting down.
TTTCCTACAACGTGGTCTCCAAGGACGCTGCTAAAAATAATGAACATGTTTTTCCACAAACAAACTGCCTAACAATTTCTTTTTAATTGGATTATTCAACTTTATACCGTTAAAATTGATTTCATACATGTATGCATATATACATGCCAGGTTATTTTACTTAGAAATATTAAGGATCAAAATATACGAAGTGAAAGTTTAAACGCTCACAATATTCTATGGTATGACACTTCATGGTCACATTTAATATATAAAACAATAATATCAAAACAAATATTAATACACAACCAAGAAAACCTAAGTTAAAGTTTGTTCTAAGACTTTCAAAACTATAAACACAATCTAGGTGCAAGGACTGGTGTCGAAGGCTACAATGGGCGACTCTGACGTTCTCAGGTTCCCTTTGAACTGAAAGTTAAATCACCCGACGGTCATTGACACTATGCTTTAACATAGACGCGTAGAGGATTATGTATAATTTATGTATTTTTCTAGATAATTAGGTCAAATATTAAGCACCTATTTTTAAATTGATTTAGAAAGCTACTGTCTAAACATTCAGCCTGTATAAGCAGTTAGTTGGCAATGAAATATCGATTTCATCGTTCCCCCAAATTGATATGGGTAGTAATGCTGTCACACTTCAAAATCGTTAGTTTCAAGTTTCAACACCAACATCTTAAGCGTGTATGTCTGAACTTGACAAGGATTTTAGAATGTTAGTGATAGTTCCTAAATCTTGTTCAAATCTGATAAGCACTTTGTCGTAATGTAATGGAAGGATTTCTGTTCTACCGAGACTTTATCATTTATCTATATATTAATACGTGAAGCCTAAACTTTGTCTCCCTTTTTAACGGAATAACGGATGAAAGTGAAATTTGGCATAGTTAAAGTTTATATGGAGGAGAAGTGCAGAAAGCTATTTATTTTATATAAAATGCATTAGAAGTACATTAAATTAATTAAAATATGCATTACTCACACTACTGCTTCAATTTTACACAACATATACACACATGTAAATAAAAAAGACATTTTGACATCTGTCAATAAAGGACTTCAAAAAAGGTTGTGAAGGAGGTTGCTATGCTCGACTGTATGTATTATTTTACTCTTACGTTCCAGTTACCCTTTTTCATTCTACATTCAACAATGATATTAACCCTAATACAATTCAAACTTAAAAAACCAATGAACTATAGTCGAATGTCGACCTCTGGGCGCCCACTAGTATTTTTTATTATTAAGTATTAAAAAATTATGTCGCCATTCATTTCTGTCTGTTTTACTTTACTTTTATTGATTTTATTTAGATACGGTTTTTGTCGGCCTGTGTGGGTGTGGTGTTGGCCATCCCACATTTCGTCAAAATACAAATAAAATATGAAAGATGAAGATACGGGTAATTGTGTCTGACTAGATCGTCACTACACTCGTTTTAACAACCGCTATGTAACGTTCCGGGATTAGTCTAAGTACATCCATGCGTACCACACCGTTTGTCCCACTTCTCTACGTCAAGAAAAAACACATCGCTGAATGCGTAGTGTTTCCAAGAATCGTAGTTTCTTAACAGATTGCTAACTTTATGATACATTAATTTATTATGATATTCTTAGATAAAGGCCCAGTGTATAGGAAGTAGAACTAAGAAAAAATGAAACGAAATCTATAGAGTAGATTTTGCGTCATTTATTTTATATCATAAGAGGCAAACGAACAGCTGGGTCACTTGATGTTAAGTGATCACCACCGTCCATAGGCGCAACACCAGGGGAGTCACAAGTGCGTTGCCGGCCTGTGTTTGGGGGAGAGGGGAGTGAGGATTGGGGGAGGGTGAGGGGAGGTGGGTAACCAGCGCTCTTACTGACCGAACGAAACGCAGCAATGCAAGCACTGTTACTTCACGTCGGTGTTTCTGTGGGTCGGGTGATACTACCCCAGGCGAGCTGGCCTTTTCATGCTGAAACCTGTAATAGCTTTAGCGTGGCTCTACCACCTACGAAATGATACAAAGTATACCAAGTGATACGCGCTCAACGGCAAACCTATATCATTTTCTTCATATAAATTAATCAAATACAACTAAAAATAATTTATTCAATTTAGGCCCTAAAAAGGCGCTAATGAACGTCAAAACTAACACCGCTTCGGGAAAAAACCGAGTCGATAGAGCTTATCTTTTTAACATATATAAATCTGGATATACAGAGAGAAGTCAATTCCAGACATCACCATTGTTCAAAATTGATCTACTATACATTACACCAAAACTTTTGGGGTTGGGGTGTAAGGGGTGTCGAATAACATCATAAGACTTGAGACATCCAAACCAACCTCACCTGCACATGGTGCACCCTGCTGAATAACGAACGAGGCAATGGCGAAAGCGATAGGGTTTTACAATCTGAATGGGTCGCAACCACCATGTATATGGCGAAAAAGCCCGTCATAGTTTTTCGCTTCTGCGGGTCGCGTTTCGGGATCAGCCTGTGCATATCCAGCTTTTCGCAGGCCGGCATGGCGAACGGCGATGGATAGTGTGTCCCTCGGTGGTCGCCATTGTTTTTGGATTGTACTGTGCTTAACATCAGGCATAGTGCAGTCATTTTGACGTGCTACAAAGCAAATTGGTAATATGCTTTGAAACTTTGTTGTAAAACTTAACGCTATTACCTAAAACAAACTATTACTGGTTTTACTGAGTTTTAAACATGGGATGACCAGTTTGTTACAATTTCTATTTTTAGATCATGCCAGCCTTATACAAAATGCATCTTTTCAAAGTTTTTGCCGATATACATTAAATTATCAAGAATTTGTTGTGGGAGTTAAGATACCAAACCGATTAACCAGAATGACACTCTTAACTCTGTCCTCGCAATATATTCTTGATAATTTAATGTATATCCGCAAAAACTTAGATATGTTGGATCTAGTAAAAGACCAGCATAATTTAAATACTAGAAACAGCAACAAATTGGTCATTCCATGGTTCAGGCTCACTAAGACCAAAAACAGTTTTTTAAGTAATAGTGTTAGGTTTTATAACAAAGTCCCAAAACACATTACCGATTTGCCTGATAGTGAGTTCAGGAACCATATCAAGCGGGTTTTAATATCTAAAGGCTTATTATAGGGTGGATCAATATACGAACGATTGACGAACGTCTGGAAATTACGCCCCTCTCTGTGCATCCACTAATAACGAATGTAAATATTTATGTTACTGTTAAAATAAATGATATGAAAAGATAAACCAGATCGAGATTCTTACCGTTTCTTTTCGGTGACTGGTCTGTTTTCCGAACCGGTAGTATCTTTGACGTTCATAAGCGCCTTCTCAGGGCCTAAATTGAATAAAGGATATTTTGATTTTGACACGATCTTTATCTGAGTAGATCACGTTTATAGCTATCTAGAAGCTTGCCAACATTAAAGATCAAAATTTAAAAAAAAAAACCACATTGCAAGAGAAAAATATTGAGAACGTTTGAATTATTCAAGCCTCAGTTACCAATTTTCAACACAATGTTCGTCTTTCAAATTATATTCCATTAAACAAAGCTTTCACTGGATGTTTCCAAAAGAAGTTGGTTTCTTTCAGTGAATGTTAGTACAGAGGATTTAAATTTTATGTTTCACAATTCAATTATATATTTTTTTAATATTTTTTATCTCTTGTTAATATTTAAATTTCATCAAAATGAAAACTGTTTAGGAGGAGTTCAGTAGATATAAAGATAAGGATAAGAATGTATACAAAATGCTTGACGTAACTAACATATTTATGTTGATAAGTATTACTACTATATCCGTTGTATAGTTATTGTATCATTTTGTTACTCTATATTTGTTGTATTGCCTCTGTACTACTATTGTTATAGTTTAAGTACCTTAGTCGTTTTTGTTTCGTTTTTAATAAAATTAATATTAATTATTATTTATTGTTCTACTACTTTTTACTAAGTACAACATATTTTAATTATTTAAGTAATTATTATTTTTTTATTTAAAACATCACCTATTATCAATTTATTTATTTAATCGTATGGCTGAAATTGAGTAATCCGTTCTATTTTATTTTCCTACTAACTTGTACTAAGTACTACATATTTTAATTATTTATGTTATTATCTATATATTTCTTAATTTGTTAGTCGTAAGATCACCTTTTATCAATAAATAAAATAAACAAAACAATCAGTTCGATTAAGAAACGTATTTTTTCGTGTATTGAAAAGGGTTATAGTCTGCATAACTTTACGCTACGGCCCTTGATAACAAAACAGTTTATCGTAAATCAAGGCAATTGAATACAGATCACAGATAGTTAGCAATGAAGCGGTTATAGAACTACAATCCTTGCGAAACTTTTTAAGCGATCTGAATATACTTGCACAGATCATAAATTTAAGTATACACACGTATTATATTATATGTATATGTACGGAGACAAGTCAAGGATAAGTAAATACCAATTTTATATTTCTATAATAATTTATTAACTTTGTTTTGTATTAAACTCATGACTGTATTACGCGCAAGATTGAACTTACCGCTATATTTAGAGCGGTCAAAAAGTTTGGCGAGGACTTTTTTTATATCATGTGACAAAATGTAACGCTACCTACTTTCAGGATGTGAATGAATTCTTTTATAGTAAACACTAGAAAATGTAAGAATTGTATTTTATTACTCTTTTTTTATACACGCATTTATCAATAAAAATAAGAATCAATTGCCCAATGTAGAATGTAATGTTAGGACGGTTGCACCTATTTGGCTATTTCTTTTTTGTTATATGGACAATTGTTAAGCGACGGTTTGTATGAAAGAAATTATCTGGAAAATCGTACGAAGTGTGAAAAATTTAAGTTAAAAAATATCTTATATATTAATACGTGAAACCAAAACTTTGTAACCCTTTTTAATCGAATTGCACGAACGAATAAACGTGAAATTTGGCATAGTTCATATATAAAGTTTATATGGAGGAGAAGTGCAGAAAGCTATTTTTTGTATATAAAATTCATTACAAGCATATTAAATTAATTAAAATATACATTACTCATTCTAATGCTTGAATTTTACACAACATATACACACATGTAAATGGCAAACACATTTTGACATTTTACTCTTACGTTCCAATTACCTTTCATTCAATATTTTTAACATGACTGACGTTGCATGCTTTACATGCCCTTTGAAATCAACTGGTCAAATTTTGGTTAATTTTATGATAATATAATATGTAAATACATAATATACATTAATAATTTATCTTTAGTACATTTATGGAACCACTGAAATAATTATTATTCTCTTTGGTCTTATTGAATGTCAAAATTTTTAGACGACAGGACTGCTTTCACTTCATTTTGTCATAAGAGTAAATTAATATTACCAAAGTCATTGTCGATATTTTAATGTTTAATGTTGAAGTTAATTTTAATGTTAAAGCTTAGTATTTTTTATGGTAACCTCACTTCAAACGACGATTCAATAAAAAATGATCAAAAATTCTTTGTAAAATTAAAATAAGAAAATTTGTTTTTACATAAGAATAATCCATGACTTAGATCTCCGCGGTTACAATGATGCAGTTCAACTTAATGTACCAATTATATTTAGTACAGTTGATGATGAATTTTGAACAAAAATGAATTCATTTTCAACAGTTAATGTGGTTTCAACAATTAAAACATCTTTGTTTTGGATTCATCATTTTATCCTATTGTGTATCCATTACTTTTCCAAACGATGATACCGGGCATAATGACTGTTCCTCATAATGTACAGACTACATTTAATTCAATATCACCCAGAAATACATGGGTGTCGAGTAAAATTAATTAAAAATTGTGTCATGGGTTGCGATATATTTCTTTATTTTATTTTCATAAAGTTATGTTTACTTAGAATTTGAGAGCCTTGCCTTACAACAACGTGATTTTTATTTCAAATTTATAATTAATTTCAATTTTCATTTAGACATAGATTTTTTTTAATATAATTTAAAAAAAGTGGCATATAACTGAGTAGCCATTATGAAACCTTTGATTATAGAAGACAATATTGACAAACCTTTGACAAAATAACCCTAATAAAGTTCAAACTTTAAAAAATCAATAAACTATGGTCGAATGTCGGCCACTAGTCCATATAAAAAAATATGTGCGTGAGACATAAAACGGTAGAGAGTCTTTCAAAAATATTGACAGACTGACGTTTAGTTGCTTAGTTACCATTTTATTTAATTACTAGCTGTGTCTGCGACTTCGAATGCGTGGAACCCTATTTAAAAAAAACAGTGATTACAAAAATCAAAGACAGTAATTAATAAAATCATCTGAATGTGTTAAGTCCATTTATGTTCTGTAGTGTAGTATCTGCTGATTAAGGTATACGTTTTTATTATCTACATTTGATTCATCTTGAGTGATTGATCGATTAAATGAGGGGACGTCATCTATAGTTGACGTGATACCTTTATAACTACGACCCCCAAAGTCAGCACCCTGGCATTCCCCGACATACAGGACTATTTTGACTGACAATTTAAACTGAAGCACTGATTTAGAATTTCGGAGTTTTTTCTTACATCAGCTTAAATAGAAACATCTTGATCAATATATTTAAAACACTATAGATGCTCTCTAGAGACTCTAGATCCAATAGAAATATAATTTCACAAGTTGAGAGACACGGGACACATAGTTACGCACCCCAGAGTGGAATTAGCTCGAGATGATCCAGCGAAAATGTGGTGATTTTAATTTCAAGTTGTAACCTGTGTGGCGCATAATGTAAGAATAAGATGTTACATCTATAATCCACTAAGCTCATATATAATCAGCGTTCAAGACTATACCAACTAACTTTATTAATTTTATAACTGAAAATTCTTATAGCTCGGTAGGGAAATATTTTCGTTACGGGCTAAACATAATATAGTTTTTTTTTAATATCAATGGGGGCAAACGAACAGGTGGGTCACCTGATGTTAAGTGATCACCACCGTCCATGGATACTAACAACACCAGACGAGTCGCAAGTGCGTTGCAACCCTTTGGAGGGAAGGAATTAGGGGAGGTAAAGGGAGAGGAGGAGAGGGGAGGGGAGGTGGGCCTCCGGCGCTCTCACTGACCTAACGAAACGCAACAATGCGAGCACTGCTACTTCACGTCGGTTTTCTATGAGAGGGTGGTCCTTCCCCGGACGAGCCGACCCATTCATGCTGAAACCAGTAATAGTTTCAATACCACCACAATTTTACCTTACCTTTGCAGTACCGTCAAGCTGTGGAATAAGGTCCCAATGTGTTCCCTCCTAGCTATAAATGGGGTCTTGCAAGCGTCGCGTGAAGTGACGTTTACGCAGGCCGGCATGACAGCGGCGACCCGGGCGATGGATGGTTTGTCTCTCAGTGGTCGCAATTTTTTTTTTTGAACCGACTACGCTATTTACCTAACAAGGTCTTAACAGCTTCACCAGACTACTGTGGTCGCAGCTGTTTTTGAATTATACTGTGCTTACCATAACGCACAGAACAGTAATTTTGCCGTGGCACAATAAAATAAAGTGAGTATCACTACAATGAAGAAAAACTTTGTACTCTTTAATATGATATGAATTTCGACCACTCGATGACCACTAGTTTTTTCTATTGCGTCTCTATTTTTAGCCTCATAGATATCCTATATTGGATGATACTCAGCCTAAGGCACTCTTACTATCACAGCCATTCTAGCGACACTTTACATGCTTTTTTTTTCAACTTTGTTTATTCGCACAAATATATGCAGACCTAGCAATATAATAGGTGAGACAGGTGGTCGCCCCTTATTTACCCTTGACGCGTTGCATGAGCATTATATAAAAGCGGGTTTAATCCAAACGAAATAAGTAGAGGTAGAACGAGAGAGTTCTTTCTTGTTCTTTTAGTATAAGCGAAGGATCTTTTTTAGTCTTTGCATCGAAATAGCAACGAGCAAGAATGAGAACCAAAAACTAGAAATCTTGCACGATAGATGCTTAGATGAGCCGATCGAATGCTCATTGCTTATTCGTTTCAATTCCGTGGTTGGTAGTTTTTCGTTATGGCTGACTCTGACAGCAATATTATAATTGTAAGTGGTGTATTTATTATTCTGTCTTAAAAACTCAAAAAGAAAAGAAGGAAGAGATGTTGATGGGTGACATTTAATGCATCGAAGGGTACTGAATAATGTAGGTGAAACGATGACGGATATGCAAGAACAAGGGGAAAGTGGTCAATTTCACTGCTTAACATCAGGCGGCACGCTTGTTTGATAGCGGCACGCTTGTTTGATACCGTACAAAAAAAATCTATTCTGTGAAATGGCGACAGACGATTTTGACTATTTATTATATGAAAGAAAGAAAGAAAGAAATACTTTATTGTTGGAACAACCATACAATTAACTTAAATTACACACTAATTAGATAGATAAAAATATACATTTTAAAAATAAAAAATAGATGTACAACAATTGGCGAACCCATTCAGCAAAAAGTCTGTAATACTGTAAGCCTATATATGATGATAAACGGACGTTAATGTTAATTACAAATATAAAATATATCTGGTCAGCAACAAAGTTCGAGCGAGCACGTTCAAACACGTTAGAATGCAATTGTTCGCCCGCTCTAGTAATGATTACATCAAACGAGTGAAAATTCTTAAAATATTCCATAGAATCTTCGCGAACGCGGACAAAACAACGAAGGAATGCTTTACATCTGTTATACACTAAACGGATTTGATAGTGTAAATTGGCCTTAACAAAGACGCAAAGGTTTGTCAGTCAGAGGTTAATCATATGTTTTATAAAATTATCAAACGATATTTTTTAGGTCACTTAATATGCCACAATCCATTGAGATTATTAGGCTGCAGAACACATCAGAGAAATAAACACACATACATTTAAACTACCTCCCACATAATTGGATAAGTAAAGCCAAGTACTGTTTCTCACCAGCTGATCGTACCATCTAATTTTCTCGAACGCATCAGTTCTTGTGTTTAGCTATACACGTGACATCTAATATACAAAGTAAAAGGCTTTATTAACCAAGGATAATTAAAGGCTGTGTTTGAATGTCATCCATATTACAATTTCTCTAGACTGACTTTGATGAACTTGACCTTCATGCACGTGTTAGATTTATAATCCAAGACACGCGTTACATATCAACAGAACCCTGAACTTGGGAAGGTAATAAATTATAGTGTTTCCTTGAAGTATGATGTATATGTATATGTATGATACTATGGATTACTTCTTTCGACTATGACCATGCATATGGTCCGCGAAATTATGTCTTAAAGATCTTTGTGTAAGGTGCAAAGTGCAATGGACCGACAGCATTGTATGTATAGGTGTAGGAAGGCTTCGAACGCGTTTTAAATATAAGGCGTTTCGCAATTAGCCTTGTAATCACTTTTCTTCAAAATTAGTAACTGCCTTGCAAACAGAGCTGCACCATTCACGTCTCTGTGGCGCGCGGTCCTCCCAACCCTCACGTGGAATACTACATGCAGGTAGATGGCGCTTTAAGACATCCTTATAGCGCAACAGCTGACTTCCAGGAGTGCGTTTTCCTTATTTCAACTGTGAGTAGGAAACGACTGTAGACAGCCTTGGGCCATGCATATGAACAAGATATCTGCACCATCTCGGTGCGGACCACCATGGTCTAGACATCTTAAAAACTGGACTACTAATGTTATTGGCCACGGTTGTAATACGCACGAAATGAGATCAATTCTTCCCCTTATAGCACGATCATGTAAGAAGATAAACTGACAACTGAAAAACTTAACGTCAATTTGTGACTTCACTTACACTCTCGTAAACTACTTACATATATTGCTTTATTTATTTGGAGTATTTGGTGGGAATGTAGTGGATCCTATGTTTTATTTATAATCTTGGCTTATTTCACTCTTTATTTTGCATTATCGGTAGTATTTTACGTAATATAGTTCAATTATTCTGCACAAACGAAGTGGGGGGGAAATCATCATAATACGGAGCATGGATTCTGGGACGCCACAAAAACGCTATGGAAAGTTCTAACAAGGGAGCCACCATCTTGTTACAACATTGAAATGGTGATAGAGCCACGCTGAAACTATTACTGGTTTCAGCATAAATGGGTCGGCTCGCCCGGGGTAGTACCACCCTCTCATAGAAAACCGACGTGAAGTAACAGTGCTTGCCATTGTTGCCTCCCCTCCCCTCTCCTCCTCTCCCTCTCCCTCCCCTAATCCTTTCCCCCAAAGGGTGGCAACCCACTTGCGACTCCTCTGGTGTTGTTAGTGTCCATGGACGGTGGTGATCACTTAACAGCAGGTGACCCAACTGTACGTTTGCCACTTATGACATAAAAAAAAAATGAAATTATGACAAGACACATGTAATATTACCTATTCGACAATAGCAGTAATAATCTAGAAGATTGGTTGACAAAAATGAAATAAGAAGTTTTTACCAACTGTTGTTTTCCTTTTGTCATTCACGTACATCTCTCATTAAACCAGCTAAGACTCATACAGCATAATCTAGGTGATAATTCACTTAAAACAATTTTAGCTTTTAGGTAATAATATACTTTGGGCGTATAGATAGTTCTTACCGTAGAAAATCTTTTAGTGCTTAAAAAGTAAATCGCCTTTGTATTAAAATATGATAGACATAAATACACGTGTGACCGACAAAGTTTGCTCTAAATGCTTCGTGTAATGTGCGTTCATACTTGCACCCTGCAAAGTGGTCGAGGCCGAGACGATTAAGCCCCTGAGGAGTTCTCGGGGGTGTGAACATGTATCAGTGCGCGTACAGACGTACAGGACGGTATGTAGTAATTAGTACGAGAGATGTTCGCTCCTCGTGGCCGCGCAATTATCTAATACGCAGTAACATATTTTAATTTGTGTTGATTGAAAAATATAAAAAAAATTAAACAGCCTATACATATAATAAGAATGTAAATTTTAGGTGTCTGTGTCTGTTTTCATATTTTTGTGATAAACATTGTTGTAGGTGTCTTAGAATAAGTAATAAAATACATTTCAATCATTTTTAGAAATGTCTGTCTGTCTGTCTGTTTGCTTGAACACGCATTACTACTAAATTACTGCGTTCATGATAAAACATCACCAAGAGAATCATAAAGCATATCCTCGAGTAACATTTAGTTTTAGTTTCATTAAAATTAGTTCACTCTATCAAAAGTTATTGTAATTTTAATGAGGATGCCACTTAAGTACGAGAGAAAAGTAGATAAATGAATGGACTTAATACATCCAGACGACTTTAATAGTCACTGTCTTTTACACTACGTTCCACGCGGACGGAATCACGGGCACAGTTAGTTACAAATAAACAAATATATATAATTCAAATGTTTGTTTGTTTACCAAATAGTACTCGACTGATTGATAAGGTTGTTTTCTTCCACAGTGTGCCGTGTGTTGCGGCGACCTTGACCAAATCTGCTCCATATAACGCGTAGATTATGATTAATGTTCCTTCAAAACTTCCTCCGACTCGAACGAAGCTAAATTTCTTAACGATGTTTTTGTAAACATTCCTTCACGCGACACACTAGACGATCATGTTTCGCAAAGCTCACTTTTACCAAATATTAAAAATAAAACAGATTTGCTGTCGTAAATACATTTTAAATTACTTAGCGAGGGTTTTAATGATCACGTGTCCGTTAAGAAGACTGTAAAAACCCTAGCGACCTACCATTTGATCTGAGTTTGTATATAAATGATTTTATATATTATAAACAAAAAAAAACATACTTAGGTACTTACCCAGTCTCGGATTGTCATAAATACACCAATATCTCAATCACTATTAATTTCGTCTTTGGTTTTTTTGATAGATTCCCTGGTGTATATCGAATATATTTAAATAAAAGGTCCAAAATAAGTAAAAATCAAAACAAACGCTATCCCCTGTCCAATAAAAAAATTAGGACATATAACCGTCACACGCGATTGAAGTAAAACTTCTTTGGTATTTAAGCTATGTCTATATTTTATTTACTTTATAACAAAGAGTTACTAATAATATTTCCTGTATTATTAAAGTTCCGAATTAGCTGATAGATGGCACTACAGATAATAAAACTTTAATTTAATTTGTTACTTACTTACATTGAAACCAAATGGCAGCACGATCGCGCGCTCATATATACGTAATTAACACTATTTTTATTATTATTCAATTAAATTTTTTTTTTTCAAAATTTTGTGATTGATTTGTTTATAAACTATTTATTGACAAAATCAAAAATATTTAAAAACCAGATGGTACAAAAACGTGCCGACATATTGCCGTAACGGACTTCCGTTGCATTGTCATGCAGTTACCTCCTAGTCGCGCCTAAAGAAGTTTTACTTCAAAAAGAGTGAATTACCAAACATAAAAAAAATACTACCGAAATGAGAATTTTCTCTTTTTTAAGTCGGTTGGAGTAAACTAGTTACTACGCTTTTTTATCTGTGTAATATTTCTTATCTATCACCCCCAGATATATGCACATACAGATACATACCAGTAAGTATACATATGGTGTAAGAGTTTTATTTTTTCCTTTATTTTCGAACTGGTTTAGTCTAGATTAGCCTAATCGTCGGATACGAAATAAACTTTGAGTCCGTGAGGCTCATATACTGGCTTAGTGTGGCTTTGACAGATTCGCGGTGTTGCATCCAGGGCAACAGCTCAAGCCGAGGCTCCGCAACGTTGGCACTCTTGAGTTTGTTGCCAAGCGGTGAAATGCTCCCTTTTGGTTTATGAAGATGTGAAGACCCGTCGGGACAATACCGTAATCCAGTTGTACTCAACCTTTTTCTAAAGGGGCCATAAACACGTTTCACTCATTGTGTCGCTGGCCGCAAACTACAATTTTTTAGGTTTCAAATTAAGCATGTATAACCCATGTAGTGAAAAATGGATGTCGGTTGAACGGATTGCATTCGGGTTATCTGGGATCCTTTTAATTTCTACAGCGTGTTCATAGTTTTACTGATGGGCACGAAATTTAGAAAATAAAGTATAACCGGGCCGCAGACGTACAGATATTGAAAAAAGAAATCTAAGCCCAATTTAATAACCTCAAACACTTATTACTGTTTCATATAATTTCGTGTAATGTCATTGATTAATTTACATTTCTGTGTAACGAAATTACCGATTTTGTATACATAAATGTAGCACATTTTGTCTAAAAAGTATAGTTTATAGATAATAGTAAAGAAAAGTAACATTCACGAATCTAACAAGTAAATAAACAAATCTGCATTTGTATACGTAACCCGCCTAAATCGATGCGTAGCTAGTTTTGTTGAAGAATATATTGTTTATAGAAACTTTTCAATTTGGTCGCGGTATCATATGACGTTTAATATTGCCAACATAATATAAATAAACTAATCGTTTTATACCGTGAGACAACGTCAATCGAATCGCCGACACAAAATGAACTCACACTCGCATGTACTCGGGTCTCGGTACATTTCCCGTAACCTCGGTGATCGCATAGTTAAAGTTATTCGATATATTTTTGCAAACTCACACTAAGCACACTGGACATACGTAAATAAAGCACATGATACTAAATTTCACGTTCGCAACATGAATCATTTGAGATTTTTTTATTTTTTTTATAGTAGCACAGCAAAATGACTGCACTTTGCCTGATGGTAAGCGCAGTACAATCCAAAAACAATGGCGACCACCGAGTGACATACGACCCATCGCCTGTCGCCGCTGTCATGCCGGCCTGCGAAAAGCTGGATATGCACAGGCTGATCCCGAAACGCGACCCGCAGAAGGGAATCACTATGACTGGCTTTTTGACCATATACATGGTGGTTGCGACCCAGTCAGACTGTAAAACCCTACCACCCCGCTTTCGCCATTGCCTAGTTCGTTATTCAGCAGGGTGCACCACGTGCAGGTGAGGTTGGCTTAGATGTCTCAAGTCTTAGATGTTATTTGACACCCTTATACCCCTATCCCGAATCAACCAATGAAGACTTTATTTTGACCTCTCTGCAAATTGCATTAAGCTAAACAGACTCCTGAAATTTTAAATTAAGGTTTTTCCGTGGCCTGATTTCTGTTAAATAAATCTAACATATTGCCCAAAGAAGCAAAATAGTTTTAAATATTACCATATTCAAACAAACGAAGAAAGTTTTTATCTATATACTTATTATATCCTGTTACAGTCCCTGTATCATCATTAATTATTGCTAAATATTTCCAATATACAGACAAGGTTTTCGCTAAAGTATAAATTTTCTACGAATATTTCTATTATTTACGTTCAAATGAATGTGGCGGAGACAGATAAATGAGTTTCATATTTTGTTTACACTTTCTTGTATACGACATGACAAATGAAAGTGCTTCACGTTTTCAGACTGTTTATTTTACCTATTTAAATATTAACTACATCATGTTTTTTTTTTCGAAAGTAAAGTAAAAGCGGACTGGAAATTTTAATCAATTCTGCCGCTATGGCGGCGACATCTGGCCTAATGGGGTTGGCTGAGCAAAGTAGCGGTGGTATCAAAGCTTACACCGCTGGATCCATACTCACGAATAACATGCAAATAAGAAACTCAATCACCGAATAGTGGTCTAAGGCCCAGACGATGAAACTTTAGTTCAGGCACGAATATTAAAAACACACCGCAGTGCGGCGAGCACAATGTACAGTTTTGTTTATATTTTTAAGTTTTAGAAAAGAGGTTAGCAACTTCTTATGCATTTTATTTTTAGCAACCAATCTTCTAAATTTTTACTGCATTATCGAATATGGTAAAAATATTACAAATAGCTTTGTGATCATTTCAATATTCTGACAAGATGGTGGCCATCTTGAAAGAAATTTCCAAGGAGTTTTTGTGTCAAGGAGGTTTAATTTTCCATCCACTTCACTTGTGCACAATAACCGAAGTATATTATGTAAACTACCACAGTAGTACAAAATATAGAATCAAATAAAACAAAATTAAGAATAAAATAGTAAAGACACCATGACACACAAAGATCCCGCCAAAAACTCCCAACGAGCGAACTTGTCATTGTAGTGTCATGGTACTAACATAATGCAAACAAAACTTGTTGAATCACAATTTGTTATAGGCAGCGCAACATATATAATTACGCGTGCTGATTGGTATTAAGAGCCTTCATATGCGTGATTGGCGATCAAAGATCAATTCGCCAATCAGCCCAAACAGGTAATGAAATCGTGAATAATTTGATTTATATTTTCAAATTTCGAATATTCGCTGTTGAATTTGTTTTTGTCATTACATATTATAAAACAAAGTCTTCTGCTATGTCTGTCTGTTCGCGATAAACAACTGAACACATTTTCATGCAGTTTTCACCAGTAGATAAAGTGATTAATGAGATAGGTATGTAATTTGTCAAGGTTATTTTTTTATTTCAGGACGGGAGATCGTCCGCCGGACCCGCTGGTTATAAATAAGGAACCTAAACAAAACCTAAAAAAACTAAACTAAAAAAACTAACTAAATAAAAATAAATAAACTAAAACAACCAAGAAATCTCATAATAGTCCATATGTTTGTTTTCTAGCGTTGACATTAATTCAAATTTCACTTTTTTGTTACGTCTCAAGAGATAATCCTTAATTATCGAGACTGAATAATCAAAGAGACAAAACAGTTATAAACGTTAAAAAAAGGAATATCTTTATTTCACGGAACAAAGAATTAACTTTATATCTTTAGCTAAACTTCGTTTTATGTGTACTAAATTCCATACTTTGTTACAGACGTATTCTTTTTGTGACTTGACATGTTTATAGAATAGAAACTCAATGAAAATGGTAATAAAACTCATGACCATTCGTTCGCTGTATTAGCACTTTTACTGCCAAAGACACGGCGCTGTATCCTGTGTCGCATATACACAAATAGAAGGCGCGACGCTGTGAAGCAATGAGTTAAAATGGCGCCCACATATATGAGTAACGGGTATATCTCCAATATATCTTAAACAATCAGCGGCTGACTTTTTGTTACAATTGAAAAGGGCATAGTTTATAACCAAAATAATTACAGATAGGTGCTGGTCTCTATATCTATCTATACATATAATAAGAATTTAAATCTAATGTGTCTGTACTTATTCGATTTTACTGAAAAGAATTGTTGCAGGAGTCTAGGAAGAAGTAATAAAATACATTTCAATAATTTTTAGAAATGTTTGTCTGTCTGTTTGTATGAACACGCATCACTGCTAAAGTGCTGGGTTCACAATACAACCTCACCAAGAAAATCATAAAACTTAGCCTATGTTTCATTAAAATCGGTCCACTCTATCAAAAGTTGTTGTAATTTGAATGACGGCTCGAATTAAGTATGAGAGGAGAGTAGTAATCTATAATATTATAAAGCTGGAGGGTGTTTTTTTAATTTTATTTTTTATGTCATAGCAGGCAAACGAACAGGTGGGTCACCTGATGTTAAGTGGTCACCACCGTCCATAGACACTAAAAACACCAGGGGAGTCGAAAGTGCGTTGTCAGCCTGTGTTTGGGGAACGGGAGGGAGGGGGAGAGGAGAGGAGAGGAGAGGGGAGGTGAGTCTCCGGCGCTCTCACTGACCTAACGAAACGCAACAATGCAAGCACTGTTACTTCACGTCGGTTTTCTTGAAAGGGTGGTACTACCCCGGGCGAGCCGACCCTTTCGTGAAGAAACCAGTAATAGCTTCAGCGTGGCTCTACCACCTACCTTCCTACCACTTGTCTTAGGTTAAACTACTAACTAACTGACGAACTACTGACCCGATTTGAAAAATTATTTCTGTGTTAAATAGCTCATTTATCGAGGAAGACTATAAGCTATATATAATCACGCTAAAACTAATAGGAACGGAGCACCAATGAAGAATGTTTCAAAATCCGGCTTTTCCTTTTGACTGCTTTCGCTGCGTGTTAGCGTTTGCCCAAAGAAACTATTCCACGCGGTCGAAGTTGCGGGCAGAAGTTAGTATCTATTAAAATTATGAGCTTAAATATTTTTATTGTTCAAGTTTTTTATGATCCCAATTCCTTAATAATAGACCTCTTTGATGATCTAAGGAAAACTTTTATATAAAAGTCGTAGCGAATGCGTGTAACACTTTTCATCGTCAAAAAACTCGAGAAAGTTCCACGCTTCCCAAAAACTTACCGACGCGTTGTAATTCACGTCTCACATTCTTTTAATATTACAGCAAACATAATAATAGTAGTATCACTCGTTTTTTACGTTCCATCTTAATAAAGGAAAGATGGTCTATAAACTGAAAAAGCTTCTGGCAATGTATCATGATCCTCGAATATGTTATCCGAAGCAGTGCTATGGCAGAAAGATGGCCTGCGGCGATAAATTGCATTTTTACGAGTTGCGAATTCACATCACATCTCGACATTTGTTTTGAGTTTAGACCCCGGCTTAACTGCATCATGTCTAGCACCCGTATTGGGCACGAGCGGTCTCTATACATTTACGTTAATGCATATATATCTACCAGATTAAGGGGTCCTGTCCCTTTGTCCTTTACTCGTGTCCCCTGACATTCAAATTTATGCAAAAAATGAGAGATGTCACTTGAACTACGTACATGACACGTATTTAGGATTACAATAAAAATACGATGATGGGATTCCAAAGATTAAAAAACCATAGATCATGTAATTTTACAGGCATCTTAAACACTGTTTTTTTATTATTATTCACGACGTAGTACCGATATGGTTTTTTTTTTATATCATAGGAGGCAAATGAACAGGTGGGTCACCTGATGTTAAGTGATCACCACTGTCCATATACACTTGCAACACCAGGGGAGTCGGATGGAGGGCGGAGGTAGGCTTTCAGCGCTCTCACTGACCGAACGAAACTCAACAATGCAAGCACTGTTACTTTACGTCGGTTTACGTCGTGACCGCACCTGACGGTAAGTGATCACCGCCATCCATAGACACCAGCAAGGAGTCGCAAGTGCGTTGCCGGCCTGTGTTTGAATGAGGGGGAGTGGGGGTGGGAGAGGGGGAATGAGGAGGGGCGAAAGAACGGGGATGGGGAAATCCGGCGCCCTCACTAACCGAACGAAACGCAACAGTACAAGCACTGTTACTTCACGTCGGTTTTCTGTTAGAGGATGCCACTACCCCGGGCGTGCTGACCCATTCATGCTGAAACCAGTAATAGCTTCAGCCTGGCTCTACCACCTATACATCACGTATGAGTAACTAAATACAGGACTTGCCCCATTATTTCCACAAAAGTTTCCTCGCTTACCTACCAAATGTGCTCCTTCTTAAAATTCGTACGTTGTTAACACATTTTTATACTTTTCTTCACAAGTACGAACACTACACGTGGCCGTTAGCCTATTTTCTCATTTTCAAAGAAACATTTATCTTTACGTCTAACATATGAAATGTGGAGACCTATGTAAACAAACACATATAAAACTCTTTTTATGAGTTTATATCTTTTTATGCATAATAGAACTTATCTGATGTCTCTATCTAGCATATGGTTGAATTAATTTTATCTATTACATAAACTGTATATAAAATTCTTCTGTGCGTATGTATGTCCTAAACGGCTGGACCGATTTTAATAAAACTTTGTGTGCGTGTTCCAGTGGATGAATGGTTTAGATTCACAATTGGACCCGGTAGGTGGCGTTGCGGTCAACTTTTAGGATTTTTTTTATTATCAAGGCAGGACAACGTCCGCCAGGTCCGCTAGTTGTATTATAAGATTATGTAATAAAACTCGAAATTAGCTCATTGTGTTACATTCTCTTTACATTTATTATTATTTAGTTTCTCGCATAACAGTATACGGGCTAATTTACTTATAGAATATCAGACTATTAGGCTCTGTGAATACATAATCGACCTCCAGTTTTCTCCGTGTAATAAGTGTTCAAATATACGAATATACATTAACGAACTTCTATTGATGTAATCTTTGTAGATGTAGTCGTGTTTGTTTAGAAAAACAAAAAGGACAGGAGAGACAAATGACTAAAAACAAATTTACAAATAGAAAGAAATTTTTACAGCGTTCGACTTTTGTTTTCACATATCGGAGGTACTTCTTCTTCTTCTTACCCTTATCCCACATAAGTAGGGTCGGTACAACATGTTTGTCATGTTGTGGTATATGATTTGGCTTAATTTTTACGATCGGCTGCCTGCCTGACATCAACCCTCCTTGGGATTATTTTGTTGTACCATTGTATTTATGATTATTATTATATAGTTACGAAGTCTGATGGGATCTTTTAGCCTTACAATTTTTCTGGACGATACGTAACTACGATAGTCGGCGAAGTTCATTTTCGTATAGTGCTATCTCTCTCTCTCTATCGCGTTCATTACGGTGTGCGTTAGAGAGAACGCTTTACAAAACCGAAGCACGCCTATCTTAGTACCTACTCTTTTCCCCGACATACCAAATCAAATACCGGGTACATTTTATTAATTTTATTTAATTATATGGAAAATCTCAATTTTATTAAACTTATTTGAATAACACTGAATTATATGTGTTACTTAGTGGCAGAATGTTTTAATGAAACCACTGTAATTACGAATTATATTCATACTTGTTAAAAAAAAAATTACAATACACATGCTATTATTATAAGTATTTTGTAGGTGGTAGAGCCAAGCTATTATTGGTTTCAGTATGAATGGGTCGGCTCGCTCGGGGTAGTGGCACCCTCTCGCAGAAAACCGACGTAAATTAACAGTGCTTGTATTGTTGCGTTTCGTTCGGTCAGTGAGAGCGCTGGAAGCCCACCTCCGCCCTCCATCCGACTCCCGTGGTGTTGCAAATGTCTATAGACGGTGGTGATCACTTACATCAGGTAGACCATCTGATCGTTTGCCTCCTATGATATAAAGAAAACCAGATCGGTGTTACGTCGTGAATATCAATAAAAAACATTGTTTAAGATGCGTTTAAAATAGAAAATTGCAAAATGTATGGTTTTTCAATTTTTGGAATCCCGTCAAGGTATTTTTATTCTAATCCTAAATACGTGTCATGTACGTAATTCAAGTGACATTCATAGAAAACTGACGAGAAGTAACAGTGCTTGCATTGTTGCGTTTCGCTCGGTCAGTGAGAGCGCCGGCGGCCCAATACCCTTTCCTCTTCCCCATCCCCTCTCATCCTTTCCCCCAAACTGAACTGGCAACGCACTTGCGTCTCTCCTGATGTTGCAAGTGTCTATGGACGGTGGTGATAAAAAAATCTATTAAATGTATTTATCTGTTCTAAATATAATTTAGGAGTTTAGTTATTTAAGTGTCAAAAAGTATTAACTGAGGTCTCTAATTCTATTCAAATGATTAACGAGATTTGCAATTTTAATCCCCTACATAATCCTAACATTGTGAATTTAATAACTCGCAATTCTCTCAGTATCTATCGTGGCTACTAGCAATGAATAAAATATATATATTTTTTAAATCACGACGTTTGTTGTAAAGAATCATATCGTACGTGTAAAATCACAAAGATTGAGTACAATTTTGGCTCAAAATGTCTGAGACGTGACCACGTCTGGCATATTAGTGCTTGTACAAAGAATGATTGTATGCCATTTAAAAGGATAACAGAAAAGCAAAAAAAAATGTACCAAGACCATTATATCGATAAAGGAAAGATAAAAAAGCAAAACTTTTAAAGCGAGTTTGTTACAGAGAGCAATTTCTCTAATACATAATACACTAGTTGTAGGTATCCGTTGTTCTGCTCTAAATGAGCGAATCGATAAAGTTGTTTATATGCTGATGTTTAATATACAACTAACGGGCCCGGCGGACGATGTCCCGCCCTGATAATAAAAAAATCCTTGACAAATTATATACCAAAACGTTCCTCATGAATTACTTTATCCACTGATGAAAACCGCTTGAAGATCCGTTCAGTAGTTTTTGAGTTTATCGCAAACAGACAGACAGACAGACGCGGTAGGGGACTTTGTTTTATACTATGTAAAGAAGATATATATTATTGACGTTCCTTACGCATGTTGAACAGCAATTGAAAGTGAACCATCATGCTCGGGTCGGTTTACGCACAGAATCGTGTATACTCGGCTCCATCGATATCAACCAAGTTACTGGCTAAGTACAATTAAATACAATTTTAATTCTTTATATAACATTTTTAATTTTTTTAAGAGTACCAGTTCTATACACCGAGATGGAAGCTTTAATTTTTCCGTTCATAAGGTTTTTAGTTTTTTTAGGACCTTCATATTTAACATGGAGAAAATTTGAAGATATTGAAAAATAAGGTAAAGTATTTGGGACGGTTAAAATTGTAATTAACTCATTTAGAAATGTAACGGACTCAATTACCTATTTTATTATATTACTTATTGTAATAATACAATATTATTATGTATATTTCCAACATAAACTGTGTAGTATTTCAAAGGTATATATGTTGTATGTATATAAATTTTACTATTATTTATTCACGTGTAAACACTTATAGGTCTGTATGAAATTTGAATGGCATGTAATTAATACGCTTTCGCTTCTATCGTGTGGTCATAAGCACACATCCACTTTTTATTTATACTTATAAGTCTACAATTGGACTAATTATATATCAAATTTCTAATTTCCTTAATCACAAAGACAAAGCTATACAATTCAAAGAAGCTTTATATTTCGGATATCGTGTTCAATATTTTTGAAATTTGCTTTGCAAGCACAATAAAATTTGAACAAGCGATAATTGTGATTTACATATACCAGGTGAATGTTTAAAGTGACATCATTCTATCGTGTGGCAGTTCATGGTCACATTTAACATATAAAATAATAATATCGAAACAAATACTTTAGGTAATTTTAGGTAAAAAGTCTTTAGGCGTGACTACGAGGTAACTGGACGACAATGCAACGAAAGTCTGTTACGGAAATATAGCGTCACGTTTCTGTACCATCCGGTTTACAAATATTTTTGATTATTTTGTTAATACATAGATTATAAACAAATAAAAAAAAAACTTGAATAATAATAAAAATCATACAATATAATGAATTATGTATAAATGGCTGAGCGGCCATGCTGCCATCTGGTTTCAATGAAAGTAAGTAACAAATTAAGTCAAAGCTTCAACATCTGTAGTGCCATCTATCAGCTAATTCGGAACTTAAATAACACATGCAGTTTTCTCAAGAAATTTAGAAAATTTGCATAGTAGAATTTATGTTTCACATTACAGAGTGTGCTGCGCGGTGTCCTCATCAGTGCTGTATTAATGGCATGCGGCGGTCAGCTCCCTGCGAGCGATCTGGTGCAGATACCACCCGAAACAACCGTATCCGGTGAGTACCTGCACCAGCCGAAACCACAGGGAG
Source organism: Antheraea pernyi (assembly GCA_015888305.1). Classification (NCBI taxonomy): domain Eukaryota; kingdom Metazoa; phylum Arthropoda; class Insecta; order Lepidoptera; family Saturniidae; genus Antheraea; species Antheraea pernyi. The sequence goes on along the minus strand of MU160305.1, from coordinate 50,787 downwards.
CACCACCTCCTATTCAGCCACTCCGGCAGTACCTGGTGGACGGCGTCAACAGTGTAACGCCCGTAACTCGCGTTCGCCAGGTCCTACCTCCATCGCACCATCATCCTCTCCCTTTCAATTTTTCTCTTTTCCTTTACCTCCCTGGGAGCCGGAGGCTCTCCAAGTCGCTTCTTAGCCGTCGTGTATAAGTACACGTTTCTGCTATCATTTCTGCCTCCAGCTTCCAGGGTAGGGAGCCGGCGAGCGCGAAAGCTGTCGTGGAGGCCACGGTGCGGTACTCCCTGATCACTCTCAGTGCCACTATACGCTGCGCAGTGCGCAGCGCTCGTACATTAGCGGTACCGAGGGCATCGGCCCACATCGGGGCCCCGTAGACGGCCATCGCCCGCACAACTCCCATATAGAGTCGACGGCACCTGGTACCCGAGTACCAAGGGCCGACCCTCCTATGTGGGGAAGAAACCGGCCGAGTGCCGCCGCCGTCCCCGCAACAAAGAGAACCTTAGTTAAAGTTTGTTCTAAAACTTTTAAAAGTATGGGAACGATACTTTCAAATGTAAAAATATCACATCTAGCTTCAATTAACAAAATTAATGGAGCGCTTTTCAAGTTTAATCATTACGTAACTGCTTATCGTGGGAACGCCGCACGGTCGAACAAAGGGAAACGGGAAGCGAACCGAAGTGCGGGGTGCGACAGGGCGTGATTCATTTATTACACGTTCGTTTTTGCGTAAATCACCCTGTTGTTGAGTGTATATCAGTTTTGCGTTTCTCGAGATAATTAGGTCTAATATTAAGCACCTATTTTTTTATTGATTTAGCACGAGAAGCAAGTAATGAGTAGTCTGTGAGAGTATTTATTGAAACTATTTAACCAGTATAAGTATATACAAAAACAAATACACTATTTTTTTTAAATTGCTATTTTAAAGCATCGTCCATTGCAGTAGAAATAAATATAATTTGATAAAATATTACAGCAGGACGTACTGATAGTCAATTTATCAACTTCATGTTCATTGGAATCTTATAACCTGTTAAGAAAACATATAGATATATAAAAATGACGCCTATGATTTAAAAGTAACATATAAATCGATACTCATGTTTTCTTGTTATAAACATATTAAAGAACGGACAGACAAACGAATAGGAAAGGAGAAGTTACCTTTATTAGCCACGAACGTAATCCTGTAATAAACACGAATGAAGTAATAAAAAAGACAAATGTAATATTGTTTAATTACTAAGTTAACAAATAATTCGAATTACAATTTAGAGATAAAAAAAAATTTTTTTTTTTTTCGGTATATAGAACAATATTTTGCTCGAAGAGTGAAGAACAGAATCATCATTTCAGCCTACTTTGACTACTGAACGTAGGCCTCACCAAGATTTCTCGTAAGCGTACAGTTTTGTGCCGCCGGTAATCAAGTAAAGCCAAGGGTATACCTCTCAGTCTTTTCTCCAGAGACTGAATTCAGAATACAAGGGTACGCGCTCCCGGATTCTCTAGTTACTACTGTCTTTCCCAGTTTCATCCAGGGTAGTAGTATCCTACCTTATTCATCATAATCAGCCAACAAGAGAACCACTGCAGGGCCATAGGCATCTTCCCCAGGGAAGGTATGCACATAATCACCACGGCAGCCCACGACGTATTGGCGATTTCGAACTCCGAGAAATCGACAGATCAATTTTGTTCCCACATACAGTAGAAAATTTCTCAAGTTAAGATTTGCTCACGATGATTTCCTTCACCATTGCGCGACTACCACGACTTCCTATCCATTGTTATTATCATATCCATACCTCATCCACTATTCCATCTACTTTCCGGTAAGAGTGTCCATAGTTACCGTTCTCTTATCAACCATCTGCACCTGCCAACCAGCTTGCCAAGCGTAACTAGTATGACAAACCATCGATACTAATATTGAAAAAAACAATCGTTCAAAACGACATCTAACCTAAACATTGTTCATAGTGGTTTATTTTTTAAAATATATGTACATGTCATAGTGGGAGCATCCAGCAGTAGGAGCATTCAGCAATCCAAATAAACCACATTAACAATAATTAAATAGAAGTGCATTAACAACACGTTACCTATATTGATTAACATAGAAAACAATAGATGGCGGTGTTAGCAAACACCTGTGGTAATTCGAATCTTTGTAAAATTTTGTAATAAAAATATGCGTTACTATTTATGTGTTAATTTGGACTGCTGAATGCTCCTACTGCTGGATGCTACTACATATATATAAATCGACAGTCGGAAAATAGCTAAGAATATCTCCCTCGTCTGTTTGTTGAAGGTGGTAGAGCCACGCTGTAGCTATTACTAGTTTCAGCATGAATGGGTCGGCTCGCCCAGGGTAGTACCACCCTCTCACAGAAAACTGATGTGAAGTAACAGTGCTTGCATTGTTGCGTTTCGTTCGGTCAGTGAGAGCGGCGGAGGTCCACCTCCTTTCCTCTTTCCTTTTCCCTACCCGTCCCGCATACACAGGCTGGCAACGCACTTGCGCCTTCCCTGGTGTTGCTAGTGTCTATGGACGGTGGTGATAACCTAACATCAGGTGACCCATCTGTTCGTTTGCTTCCTTTAGATATTAAAAAAGAAATCCCTCATTCCTTTTTTCTATAGTAGAGCTATTGACGTGATTTAATGCTATTAATAAATATTTTGGAAAAAGTTTTTTCCTTTATAGTCGAAGCTCGATCACTGGACGAGCAATCGTAGTATAAAATATCCGTTCCAAATCTCTAAAAGTGTATCAGAAAAATAAAAGAATAAATGAACCATCCCAAATCTAAATAGAGTAATCACTGTGTGTGTTAACATTGTTTATTCACGCTGGAAATCCGTCAAGGCCGTACCGTAGACGTCGCGATGACAAGAGCACTTACCGAACGAAATAAACTTGCCAAGAAATGCGTTTCAGGCACAACAATCCCAATTCCTTCATAAATGTTACATAAACGTACGTACGTTCATAATACCGGTAGTGTTTTGTAATACATTATACAAGTGTTTATAATTTACTAGCTAACCCGTGCAACTTTGTCTGCACCAAATCAGTTATTAGCGGTTTCAGTTGCATTTTTAAACACAAAAAATCTTTAAAATCCCTTTTGCAGTAACATCTACCCATTCCAACTGTGAATTCAAACTATCAAACTATCCAGGAACTCACGCTAACATATATCCATATTATACATATAAGTATACATATATTATACATATAAGTTGGTATGTGAAATGATATGTGAGAGAATTTTGAAAAAAATGCTTCATGACAAAGAGATAAACAGATACATTAATAAAATTTAGCCTACTTGTTATATTTTATACTTCTAAACCAACTGATTGATATTTACTCATAAAAGTGTCATGTAATCGTAGCTTAATTATAACATACTGTTCATGTACATTATACGGACCGACGAAGGCGTCGGTTCGGAACCTATCGATCATTTTTTTTGTTTTTTTTTAAGTAGCATAGAGAAATGAAATATAGCTTAAATTTTTAGCGAATCTGTCTACTGCACAAAGAAAATTAACCAAAATCCGTAAAAAATTTCATTAACTACAACACTTTGACTTTCATCCGTTATCCTGTAGAAAACCCTTTGCGTTTTATGGAACAAAACGTATCCTAGATGTAACCTTGTAATATTAGTTATCACTGTGTCACGTTTCGTCAAAATTGATTCAGTACTTTTAGAGCGATACGTGTTCCTACATGCGACTACCACCGGTTCATCAGAAGTCATTCTACACCTCAGAATTTAGGAATGGGTAGTCCCCGGTTACCGGCCAAGATTGTTTGTGAAAAACACCATGGAGTTTTAGTAGATAGGAGTTCGATATAACCCACTGATCCCAACCTCGGCTACCTGATGGGGTGAATAATTAGGATGGGCGATATAAAACGCCTGTTCTTTTTCATTAGTCATCATGAATTCAAATTCAAAATAATTCATAATTAATCTTAATATTCATAATAATATGTGCCTATTTGCGATATTCGATTTCTCATTTATAAAGTAGGAATTTTATTTTATTATTCAATAAAATGTCATAACTGGCAAACGAACTTCTGGGTCACCTGATGTAAGTGATCACCATCGTCCATAGACACTAACAGCATCAGGGGAGTCGAAAGTGGGTTGCCAGCCTGTGTTTGGGGGAAAGGGTGTGAGGGGGAGTGGAAAGGGGGAGAGGTGGTCCTCTGGCTCTCTCACTGACCGAACGAAACGCAACACTGCAAACACTGTTACTTCACGTCGGCTTTCTACGAGAGAGTGGTACTACCCCAGAGGCTAGTCGACCCATTCATGCTGAAACCAATAATAGCTTCAGCGTGGCTCTACCACTCAATTATGAATAAGCGTATCGTAGAAATAAATAAATACATAGTGTTCGAAGAAATAAGTCAGCTGAATGCGCAATCCATGTAGGATTTCTCCATATAATAAAATATTCCAGAGTACAGCAAAAGATTATACATCTGTTAGTGGTTGTTAATGAATTAACAAGTTAGGAGTGCTAGCTAGCTTAAGCCGCACCAAGGGGTGATGGGGCCGAGGGAGCCGACTCTCCATTGGACTGGATTGGCCGTCTGGGAGACAGTCGGGGTGTACCAGGACGTCTCTATTTAGCGCGAGAAGTGCAGGATTAGGCTGGCCGGCTATCGGGGCTACATGATACTTGCTGGTACAAGCCCGTGTGGTCTCATAACGGCATTAGAGTACACCATAACCCACTCTCTCCCCCGGAATAATAATGGAATTCCCCACGTTTATAAAAAAAGGAGTGGTAGCTAGCTAAAACACTTCCCTGTCCTAATATTTTACGAACGAAAGCGAGTTTGTAACGCTTTCACGCCTTGACTATTGAACCGATCTCACTTACTTAAGGGTATAGGAAAATAAACAATTTAACTGTTACGTCGTAATCACATGTTTCGTTAAGGACAACACGGATGAATTTTAATATTGAAAGCTTATAATAACGAAAGAATAATAAAGTTATGGTATAAGACAACAATTTTATATCAAAAGGAGGCAAACGAACAGGTCAACAGATGTTAAGTCATCACCACCGTCCATAAACAATAGCAATACCAAGGAAGTTGCAAGTGCGTTGCCAGCCTGTGTATGGGGGAGGGGTAGGGAAA
>MU160305.1:21805-40175 GCA_015888305.1 Antheraea pernyi | reverse complement strand
CTAGCAATCCCAAGGGAGCCGCAACTGCGTTGCCAGCCTGTGCAAGGGGGAGGGGTAAGCAAAGAAGAAATGGGAAGGGAAAGGGAAAGGGGAAAGGAGGTGGGCCTCTGGTGCTCTCACTGACCGAACGAAACACAAAAATGCAAGCAATTTTACTTCACGTCAGTGTTCTGTGAGAGGGTGGTACTATCCCGGGTGTACTACCCATTCGTGCTGAAACTCCTGAATCAGCGTTTTCCTTACTGTTGGTCACGGTTGACCACAGTTACGGCTTGCACTTGATATGGACAAATTAAAACGGAACTTCGTTTAATTTAAGAAACTTTTCGTATTTATTATTTCGTCATAAGCGAAATGTTCAGAATGGATTGTGGAAGCTATAAAAAAGTTTCCAAAACGTGTGACGGTATTTTGACATGATGCGTACTAACAATTTTCCGGAATGAATAAGAAAAAAATATTGGGACTGGTTAAAATGAATTTAATTATTTCTTAAAATACTCTCCCAAAGTTTCATATCATTTTTCATACGAATTCAAACCAATTTTGAAAACGTATATGCCACAGTTCATCTTGAGACACAAGCTTTGTTCTTATATACTTTGTATTGTAGAACCAAAAAACATTTTTTTTATTATTCAACAGGGTACGTTTTATTTGAAAAGTAACTTCTATTTATTTATTTATATTCAAAATTCAGTAATTGTCTATAAACATAGAATTATTGCAATTATAAAAGTTCCAGCGCTTTGGTAACCAATGACCATAGTCGGTGTCACAAGAAAAACCGTCTACGGTTATAAATGATCAACGTGGCAGTCAAGGTGTTAACGCGAGAGAAACCGCGAATGAAAGCTAGTTATTCTATAAACCTTTTATATCACATAATATGTAATTCGTCGAGACCGCACAAGGCGTGTTGCGAGAATATTTACATAATATGTTGACCTATTTATATGGTATACGGATTTTGTCAGAGGTAACTAAATGGAAATTGCCTCGTTAGGGTCACTCGCTTCTGATGCATAAGTAAATATAATCCCCACATATGCGACGGCCCTTTATTGTGGATTCTGTTTTATAGTTACCCGAGTTACCTCAGTTTAGAATGAGTGCATGAAAATACCATAGAGGAGTAATCATCATCATTCCACTCTCCCCTATCAAATGTCATCTCAGTATTCACAACTTTTATACTAATATCATTTTTCATACAATCGATCCATACCTTTTTTGATCTGTCTCTACTCCCGTAACCATACTTATACTACAAACTTTTCTAGTTACATGGTGTTCCAAAATAATATATAGTCGGTCGGTCAGGGAAAACAAATAACATTATGTAGGTACTGACGCTATTTATCCGGTGTAACAGTAAACACGTGCGGCGTTCTTACAAAAAAGTTAAATACGTATTGAATACATGCTTTAAAAAGGTTTCGAATTAAATGCAACGCGGTCGCTGAACCTTCACCATCTTGATCTTTTGTCTAGATTTGGTTACGTTAGGTTAAACTTGCGAAAAAGGATAACGCAAACTTCCCTCGGGCGAGCGCGGTGCGGTGCATTTAATTAGAATCCTTTTTAAAGAAAGTATTTAACTTTTTTGTAATAACACCGGTATAGTCTATGCGGTCGAGAATGTCAATAAACGCTTCGTAGGTACCGTCACTATTTATTTGGGCAGAGCTTCGCCTTACAATACTTTATACATAATAATGCGCTTTTAAAGGCTTTTAATATTTTGTTACACAATACGTATAATCAGCTAGTCAATCAGGAAAACCAATAAACACTCTGAAGGTACTGTGACTATTTATCCGGGCAGAGCTTCGCCTTACAATAACTTCCACATAGGAGTGCGTGCAGATCAGCTACATCTTGCCCTTTATATGCCGAACTCCCACCAATGTAGTCCCACACCGGGGTGAATAATGAACAGCCGATAACTTCAACCAATAGCGTTCGAGGTCATTAGTAACACCCCTGATAAAGTCAATAGCGCGGTATCGCAGGTCAATAGTGGTTCCCCAGGTGGCGTTGTAGTCTCGCCTCTCGGGTGTGTCATAGCGGTACCGGACGTAGTCATTAACAATTTACACATAATTCTACAAAATAATATAAGTAACACAAAAATAATAAATAATAAACAAATTAATGTTATTTAAGCTATACAGGAATTTTATATAATTATTCTTATTTATGTATCACTAATGTGTTTCGACATGTAGATCAGCGACATCTTGCTTTTTAAAGGCCGAACTATGGAAGTCAAAGCAATTACTATTTATTCATAATTCTGCAAAATAATTTAAGTAGCACAAAAAAATAATGATAACCATCAAACTAATGTTATGCAAGTAATAAATCAATTCTGTCATTAATATCAACTCTTATTTATATCTTATCGAAATCTATATAAATATAGAGGAGTCTGGGGACACTTGATCCCTGGATCATAACTACAAAACTACAACTTAATTTTAAATTTGGTAAGACTAATCATAACTTTTATTGCCAATGACGTAATGTCCCTTTAAAAGTTTATTATCGTCAGGTTCAGAGCCGTGGCGTCAGTTTTTTTACAACATTTCGATCTTTTTTTGTAAGTATTTTGATAGTCATTTTAAGATATTCATATAAATAAATCACGGATTATATTTAATATTATTTAAACATGATTGTGTTTAGATATGTGTTTTCTTTAATTAATATTTGGTTTTGAATATGAAAAATATTTTTTTGTAAAATTGCTGTTCATGGTGAACACAGGTAGACTTGATTATGGGATCAAGTGATGGATCTCCTACATGCTTACACTTAACATACAAGAGTAAGGAAGAAGTGAAAAAAGCCAACTATCTGTCCTAGAAGGCAATTACATAAAAGGTACAGTCAAATCCTTCAGTATGCTTACAATGACTTTGAAAAGGTATTCAAGAAAACAAAAGCAACAAGTAAACAACATAGCGTACGAGTCCACCCACCGACGTTCTAAAATTTTTAGGGACGCCGAAGATTGTGAGTTAGCCAAATACTCGGAAAAACCCACAGACTACATGTTTGTTTGTTTTTTTTTTATGTCATTGGTGGCAAACGAACAGCTGGGTCACCTGCTGTTAAGTGATCACCACCGTCCATGGACACTAACAACACCAGAGGAGACGCAAGTGCGTTGCCACCCTTTGGGGGGAAGGGTTAGGGGAAGGAGAGGAAGAGGAGAGAGGAGAGGGGTGGGGAGGTGGGCCTCCGGCACTGTCACTGACCGATCGAAACGCAACAATGCATGCAAGCACTAATACTTCACGTCAGTTTTCTGTGAGAGGTTGGTACTACCCCGGACTACATAATATTTTGTCCTCGCAATGTGTTAGGATGCTAGCATAGGAATATGTTGTTCAAAACAATACACCAGCCAATAACATACGAAAATAACAATATCGCTGCGAACAACTTGCTCTACGGTATCATTCACAGAAATGGACACTTGTTCCCATATAATCAAATCTACCCGATGCCATGATCAAGTGTCCCAGAACATTCCATACTTGATCTTTTGTAGTCTTCAGGAAAAACGAGACAAAAACAGGTTAACACAACTAAATTTCATCATTGAATGAAGCATAAAGGTGGTAGGATAAATTTTGTGGGAAATAATAAGAAATATTCTGAAATACATTATTATTTTTAAAATGTCAATAAAAAACCAAAACGGGGATTGAGTGTCCCTAGTCTCCTCTATCTTAAATATGATGGTGCTAGTGTCAATGTGTATCTCTATTTTTTTTCGAACTGACTATGCTATTGACCTTGCAATGTCTTAACAGCTTCACCGGACTACTAAGGCGAGCGCTTAAGGCACTCAGCCGATTTTATTTGACAACTAGCTCAAGGGTGCACGGCACACCTCGGCGTGGGCTGTTGCCTGATACATGCAATTCATTATATATATTTCGTATCAGATAACTTGCTAAACTATTTCAGTTTGATAAGAGAAAAATTAAAATCCTTCCACTTACATGTGTAAGCGTGTATGCGTGCACGTGTGGGGAGGTGATATGTGTAATGTTGTCGCAGTGATGTAAAATTTTGTGTCACTGTATCGCGCGAGACTGTGTATTTCTAATAGTTGCGCTAGTGTCAATGTATATCTCTAATATGGTGGCGCTAATGTCAATGACCGGTCGTGTTGTAGTCTTGCTTCTTGAATGTGACGTAGCCGTACTGGAGGTAGGTCATAACACCGGGCAAAACTTCACCTTATAATAACTTCCACATACAAGTGCGTGTAGATCAACAACATCTTGCCCTTCTATGTGACAAACTGTGAGATTCAAAACAATTACCATTTACTCAAATTTCCCCAAAATAATTTAGTCACACAAAAGTAATAATAACGATCAAATTATTGTTTTTTTATACTATTGGCGGCAAACGAACATGGGGGTCACCTGATGGTAAGTGATCACCGCCGTCCATGGACACCTGGGATACGAGAAGAATCACAGCCAGCCTTTGAGAAAAGAATAGGTTCGTTTCTTGAAAAAAGGCAGATTGTAATGGTTTGGAAACGCTACCGATAGGAGTTCATTCCAGAGAACTTACGTAGAACCGTACAGTGGAGGACTTCCCACCATCGAGGTGACACTGATGGAATTTCAGTCCGTGACGAGTCGTTCTGTAACGGAACTCAACAGCAGTCCAAACAGCTCTTCAGAGCATTCTCCGTGGTAGATCTTATAAAAGACGCAAAGCGACGCAACGTCCCTACGAAGCGCCAGAGTGTCTAACCTTAAAGAGAACTTTTGGTTGCCGATTCACGGTGTGGTTGGTTCACAAGATTATGTATCACTACATAGTATAAAACAAAGTCGCTTTCTATGTCCCTATATCCCTATGTATGCTTAAATCTTTAAAACTACGCAACGGATTTTGATGAGGTTTTTTTTAATAGATAGAGTGATTGAAGAGGTAGGTTTATATGTATAATAACATCCATTAAATAGTGGAGAAATATTGTTATTTTTCAGGTTTCTAATGTGATGTCGTAAATAATTATATAATCGATTCGATGCAGACGAAGTTGCACGGGTCTAATGTGTTTCGACATGTAGATCAGCGACATCTTGCTTTTTAAAGGCCGAACTATGGAAGTCAAAGCAATTACTATTTATTCATAATTCTGCAAAATAATTTAAGTAGCACAAAAAAATAATGATAACCATCAAACTAATGTTATAAAAACTGTCATTAATATCAACTCTTATTTATATCTTATTGAAATCTATATAAATGTAGAGGAGTCTGGGGACACTTGATCCCTGGGTCATAACTACAAAACTACAACTTAATTTTAAATTTGGTAAGACTAATCATAACTGTTATTGCCTATGACGTAATATCCCTTAAAAAAGTTTAGTATCAACACGTTCAGAGCAGTGGCGTCAGTTTGTTTACAACATTTCGATCTTTGTTTGTAAGTATTTTGATAGTCATTTTAAGATATTCATATAAATAAATCACGGACTATATTTAAAACTATTTAAACATGTATTATTAAAGTGTGTATAGATATGTGTTTTCTTTAATTAATATTTAATTTTGAATAGGAAAAATATTTTTTTTGTAAAATTGCCGTTCAGGATACACTTGACTACATTGGCCAACACGGGTAGACTTGATTATAGGATCAAGTGTCTCCTACATTTTTTTTTATACTAATAGCTGCAAACCAGCATGCGTGTTACCTGATGGTAAGTGATCACCGCCGTCCATGGACACTTGCAACACAAGAAGAATCACAGATGCGTTGCCGGCCTTTGAGACATGCTTACAATACTTACACTTAACGTACAAGAGTAAGGAAGAAGTGAAAAAAAGGCAACTAGTCGACAAAATAATACTAAAAGTGGCAATTATCTGTCCTAGAAGGCAATTACATAAAAGGTACAGTCAAATCCTTCAGTATGCTTAAATGTAAGAAAACAAAAGCAACAAGTAAACAACATAGCGTACGAGTCCAACCACCGACGTTCTAAAATTGTTAGGGACGCTGAAGATTGTGAGTTAGCCAAATACTCGGAAAAAACCCACAGACTACATGGTTGTTTGTTTTTTTAAGTCATAGGTGGCAAACGAACATCTGGGTCACCTACTGTTAAGTGATCACCACCGTCCATAGACACTAACAACACCAGAGGCGACGCAAGTGCGTTGCTACCCTTTGGGGGGAAGGGTTAGGAGAGGGAGAAGAAGAGGAGAGAGGTGGGGAGGTGGGCCTCCGGCGCTGTCACTGACCGATCGAAACGCAACAATGCAAGCACTAATACTTCACGTCAGTTTTCTGTGAGAGGTTGGTACTACCCCGGACTACATAATATTTTGTCCTCGCAATGTGTTAGGATGCTAGCATAGGAATATGTTGTTCAAAACAATACACCAGCCAATAACATACGAAAATAACAATATCGCTGCGAACAACTTGCTCTACGGTATCATTCACAGAAATGGACACTTGTTCCCATATAATCAAATCTACCCGATGCCATGATCAAGTGTCCCAGAACATTCCCTACTTGATCTTTTGTAGTCTTCAGGAAAAACGAGACAAAAACAGGTTAACACAACTAAATTTCATCATTGAATGAAGCATAAAGGTGGTAGGATAAATTTTGTGGGAAATAATAAGAAATATTCTGAAATACATTATTATTTTTAAAATGTCAATAAAAAACCAAAACGGGGATTGAGTGTCCCTAGTCTCCCCTATCTTAAATATGATGGTGCTAGTGTCAATGTGTATCTCTATTTTTTTTCGAACTGACTATGCTATTGACCTTGCAATGTCTTAACAGCTTCACCGGACTACTAAGGCGAGCGCTTAAGGCACTCAGCCGATTTTATTTGACAACTAGCTCAAGGGTGCACGGCACACCTCGGCGTGGGCTGTTGCCTGATACATGCAATTCATTATATATATTTCGTATCAGATAACTTGCTAAACTATTTCAGTTTGATAAGAGAAAAATTAAAATCCTTCCACTTACATGTGTAAGCGTGTATGCGTGCACGTGTGGGGAGGTGATATGTGTAATGTTGTCGCAGTGATGTAAAATTTTGTGTCACTGTATCGCGCGAGAATGTGTATTTCTAATAGTTGCGCTAGTGTCAATGTATATCTCTAATATGGTGGCGCTAATGTCAATGTTCCGGTCGTGTTGAAGTCTCGCTTCTTGAATATGACGTAGCCGTACCAGAGGTGGGTGATAACACGCGGGCAAAACTTCGCCTTACAATAACTTCCACATACAAGTTCGTGTAAATCAACGACGTCTTGCCCTTTTATGTGACAAACTGTGAAATTCAAAACAATTACTATTTACTCAAATTTCCCCAAAATAATTTAGTCACACAAAAGTAATAATAACGATCAAATTATTGTTTTTTTATACTATTGGCGGCAAACGAACATGGGGGTCACCTGATGGTAAGTGATCACCGCCGTCCATGGACACCTGGGATACGAGAAGAATCACAGCCAGCCTTTGAGAAAAGAATAGGTTCGTTTCTTGAAAAAAGGCAGATTGTAATGGTTTGGAAACGCTACCGATAGGAGTTCATTCCAGAGAACTTACGTAGAACCGTACAGTGGAGGACTTCCCACCATCGAGGTGACACTGATGGAATTTCAGTCCGTGACGAGTCGTTCTGTAACGGAACTCAACAGCAGTCCAAACAGCTCTTCAGAGCATTCTCCGTGGTAGATCTTATAAAAGACGCAAAGCGACGCAACGTCCCTACGAAGCGCCAGAGTGTCTAACCTTAAAGAGAACTTTTGGTTGCCGATTCACGGTGTGGTTGGTTCACAAGATTATGTATCACTACATAGTATAAAACAAAGTCGCTTTCTATGTCCCTATATCCCTATGTATGCTTAAATCTTTAAAACTACGCAACGGATTTTGATGAGGTTTTTTTTAATAGATAGAGTGATTGAAGAGGTAGGTTTATATGTATAATAACATCCATTAAATAGTGGAGAAATATTGTTATTTTTCAGGTTTCTAATGTGATGTCGTAAATAATTATATAATCGATTCGATGCAGACGAAGTTGCACGGGTCAGCTAGTAAAATATAATATCAACTAGATGACAGACTAAGAAGATCTCTACCGAAGGGTTAATTGATTAATGTGCGTTTGAAAATCTTCGCACGTCAAATTATGTGTTGTCATGTCTGTATATCAGCGATGCGAATAACAGAAACTCGAAGTTACGTTCAAATAGATCCTACATTATTAATGGTACTCACTATCAAAGTGAAATTCATGTCCCAGACCGCAGCTAATGTGTTTCGCAATGCGTTACACAGTAAACTTTTGCAGACCGCAAATATATTACTACTATTCGCACGCCTTGCAATATATACATAGCTGTTTGGCTCCATTGTCTCAAATTTGATAAAAAACATACGGTGTTATTACAAAAAAGTTAAATACGCATTGAACACTAAACGCACAGCCCCTGAGAGGCCGACGCCAGATGGAGGAAGCCACCGTAGCCAGCGGTGTGGACTGTCTTCCTCCCCCTCAGAACTCGTGTCAACAGAGTTCCCTCTGTTACGTTTGACGAGTAACCGTTATTTTTAAACGCCAGTCTTAGGTACCACTAGGAATATAAAAAACCGTTGCCAAGTGTCTATGTTCCGTTGAGGGGTAATTTTATTCTACATTTAACTTGATATTCTAATTGGTTTAATAAATACTTCAGATAAATGCAATGTTAAAAGAATTTAGACTTTTTTGCCTTGATGGGCACAGAGAGAGAGAGTCAGAAAATACTATAGACTTGTGTAAAATGCTAGTTGCTGATAGTATTCGCTGACAGTCCAAGGCAATAACGCTGTTATTACAAAAAAGTTAAATACATATTGAACCCTCGCTTTAAATAGGTTTGGTATTAAATGCACCGCGGTCGCCGAATGTTCGCCATCTTTCTTTTTTGTCTCGCTTTGGTTACTATGTAATATAGTTTGCTTATTGTGCATAAGTAAAGTGAATGGAAAATAATACTACGAACTGTTAGGATGGCTTGCTGTGGTTACTTTTAAAAAAAAGGCAAAGTTCACTGACGCACACTTTTATTTTCTGGATAAAACAAGGTATAGCGTCTCCGCGCGAGACTTAACAATTGACCGATTCCAAACGACTGACTAATTATAACTGTACGTAAAATGGCATTACAGTGCCTTATATATTATTTCACATATAGCTTGCTTAGCATTTAGCAATATTAATATAATAACATAACAGAACCATGAATTCTGAGATGCCATAAAAACTCCATGGAAAGTTCTAACAAGATGGCCGCCATCTTGTTAGTTCATTGAAATTATATCAAGAAACTTGTAATATCGATACTCACTTGACAATAGTCAAGCAGGCAGTAATAGTCTACTAGAGGACTCGTTGCCGAAAATGGAATGGAAGAAGAACTTGTAATAAATACTATTAACTACTCGACAATGGCAGTAATAATCTTAAAGATTGGTTGCCGGCAATAAAGTTAAAAAAAAACGTTACTTAAAAAAAGTTTGATTACAAAAGATTGTCTTACCCTTGTTTACAAATTGACATTATTAAAATTTAAATATTCTCTAACACTCGTCTAAGTTGATAATTCTTATATTATTGTTGTGATCTTTTTGATCTTTTCTTATTAACCGGCAAAAAATATTTCATAATAAATTGTCAATTTCATAGGTATAATTAAATTGGCACAAATAAATAAATAAAACAATTTTAGAGATACACGAGTACTATAACTACTACTATATGAGACTATTGACATCTGACAATGTATTTAAGTCTGTCATTATACTGTTATTCCACACATTGGCGAAATATACTAATATTAAAAAAATGCAAATTTTAACAATAACATCCTCTTCTTTTGACTAAAATATCACTACAATGATCACCAATTTAACGTGTAATAAGTAAATTTTCTTAATAAAGATCTGAACAAAAATATAATTCATAAATTGAAATAGTTTGCAAAATATATGTATGTAATGGAACGTTTTTGAATGATGAGATCGAATTGAAAGAATGTTATTCAGAGTTGCTTGCATAAAAAAAGTTTAGCTAAAGACCGCTTGGACACTTTTTTTTCTCGAACTGATTACGCTATTGACCTAGTAAGGTCTTAACAGCTACACCGGACTACCGCTTGGACTCACTTTTGTAATAAAGTATTATAAGCACGTGTTCAACTAGACCCTAAATTTTAGGCACTGCTTAGTAAAACTCGTGTTAAACCCGAATTCATTTTTGTTTTTATAATGAGGCCCATAATGTTTGTCTATCTGTTCACATATCAGACCAATTAAAAACAGTTTAACCAATTTCTAAAAATTAAAATAAATAATGTCTACAAGGGAGATTTATATAATTCCTGAATTAATAAATATATTTATTATATATTTAAATAATAATAATAAATAAAAATTGGGACAGAATTTATTAGCGCACCCGAAACCGCAGGCACAGCTAGTCTAATGTGTACCGTGCACTTTCGTTACAACTTCCCATTGGGATACAACTACCATAATAATTAGTGCTATATTTTAAACCTGAACAAATGTATGAATTTATTATAATTATTCTTTTTTATTCGGGCTAAGTAGTAATAAAAAATACAATTATCCCTAGTAATATTATAAGTACAAACGGGAGTTTGTTTATTCTTACTCTTACAACTTAAATATATATTTTTTTAATTTACACTAATGATGCCATGGTTACAGAAAAGAACATATGGTACCTTTCCAGTAGCCACGAGCAAATGTTAGTATATTGATAATTAGATTTAAGTTTTATTCTATTAAGCTTTTCTTACGAATGTAAAATTCTCATTAAATTTTGGAGCCTATCCATGGAGAGATCCCAAACGCTGCACTTGTACTAAATCTCCTTAAAATCGAAAATGTCGTTTGTGATATCAGGATACACCAACAGACAAACGGACGGACAGATCAATAGACTAATAAAAGAAATATCCAGAAAAATCCTACCGTTTGCGAAAGACAGAAACGTGGGCAAAAGCTAGTATAAAATAAAAGACAATCAACATATGAATGAAGCAGGCACCCCAAACTAGCTACAGCATAAATTATCCATCATGTTTCTTAGGCACTGTTATTGTTATAAAATAATTTATATACAGTGCGACTGGTTAATCGCCAGCAATATTTTTACTGGATAATCACTAGTCTACTCTAATTATGACCTGATTAACGCAAAAATGAAGTGTTGTAATAATAATGAAAGCAATGAATCACACCGTGCCGCGCAGTCCCACCTACACCTTGATCCGCGCCCCACTTCCCTTTGTTCGACCGTGTAGCGTTCCGACGATAAGCAGTTACATAACGTCTGAGATACAGGCTCGGCCTAGTTCAGGAGCTAAGATACATAGATATGTAACAATACTGTATATCATTATATAAACCTTTTGTATTATAGTGTATCTTGTTGTTGTTGAATAAACTTATTATTATAATGATTAACCTTGAAAAGCGCCCCTTTAATGTTGTTCATTGAACCTAGATGTGATTCTTTTGCGCTTAAAAGTATCGTTCCGATATTTTTAATATTTTAGAACAAACTTTAATTAAGATCCTTTTTGTTGTTTATTAGAATTTGTTTTGATATTATTATTTTATATGTTAAATGTGACCATGAACTACCAAAGGATTGAAGGATGTTAAACTTTAAACAGTCACCTGGTATAATAACATATAACCTGGTATAATATATATAAATGTACTGCATTCTTTTAGTATTGAACTAAACTCATATCAATATATGATTTGTTCATTTCCAGTGACTTTTTCTCATAATTTATATCTTATAACACTCGCAAAAATACCGTTCAACAAAAACGTCGGATACATTGTGCGACGAAGCTAACCGTCTGGAGTATGCGGTAATCAGTTACCAGGATCGAATGTGATCGCTCTTTACCCTAGCCATATGTTACTTTAGGCTTTTAGTGACTTGTTAGATCACTCTTCCATTATTCTTTTATAGGTCATAAGATAAGGAGACGTATTCTTCAACGTTTTTCTATACTCAGTTTATTCTATATGACACATAGCTGAGTATTATTTCATGTCATGTCATGATTAAAATATCTGTGAAAATTGTTCACATAATGGACGTTATAGCTTAAAAAGTAATATTAAAAATGTGAATATTTGTATCTTTGTTGCGCTTTCGTCCTTTATCTACTTGTCGGAGCTTCGGGCTCACTACTATAGGAGTCTAGACTGTGTAATGATAAGACTCGGAATGCGAAAAAAAGGAATGTTTATTTATAACTCCACACATATATGGTATTTATACAGACAAGATATCATTCAATTGTTCGAACGACATATTCAATTTACAATAAATTCAAACTTTTCAGCCAGTCTGCCAAAGAGGATGACATACTCGGTAGCTACGTACACAATCGATCATCATCAAACTTTTCCTATTCGTTGTTAGAAGTACAAAATAGGGTACCTTCTATACAAAACAGTGTAATGATTATACATTATATACTCTGTAAAGTCCTTTATCTGTGACGTATTCCGAGATTTTGGGTGGGTTTCTAATCTTATTGCATAAATAAGGTCCCAGATAAAAATACCACAGGTTGTTTGTAAATCCGTTTATTACCAAGTGTCAAAATCATGAAAGTATATAAATTACCCACATGTTTTTATACATATTACCTATGACATACATTACAATTTCCTTGTAAAGTTCTTGGAAATATCGGTCTACCGTCTCGGAGATTAGTAAGATGGTTTTTCTAATTACTATATGAAAATTTGAACTCCTTCAGTATTTCAAATCTCTATTCTTATTTTTTTTTAGGAATTAAAATTAAATAGTAATTAGAGAATCCCATTTGTGAGCCGGTCTTAAAAATTGAGGAATAGATGAAAAATTAAGATTTTGTTTTAAATCGATGGGTACATTAATTAATCTACAAAGGTCATGTAAAAACAAAAAATTATAAAAGACCAAATTTGGATCAATTCTAGAAAGTTATGTCCAAAAAACTATCCTTTGAACGAGTAATACAACATAAATAAAATGACAAAATATACCAGGACGGCTATTTTGATGGGCACTAAAATATATCACAAAATTGAGGAAATCCTTTTTTTTTTCAAACCATTCAATTTTGCGTTGTATGCCCCATATATATAATGAAACTATAGTTCATTTGATGATTTGTACTTTTTTTTAATTAGATTGTCTCTTAGCCTTTTTCTTAATGCTCAAAAGAACAGGCGATAATCAGCTGGTTTTATTTTATACTAGCGGGCCCGGCAGACGCTGTCCCGCCCTGACTATAAAAAAAAACCTTGACAAATTATACACTAAAACCCTGTATCCACTGGTGAAAACCGCATGAAAATCCGTTCAGTAGTTTGTGAGTTTATCGCGAACAGACAGATAGACAGACGCGGTGGGGGAGTTTGTTTTATACTATGTAATGAAGCATGAGAGGTTTATATCTCTCTCCATATAAAAAAGTTATTGTAGCTTCTAAATGACTTATACTTCTATAAATAATGATATAATTACCAATCAGCAAATAAGATTAATTATTTAGGGACAAGTCAATGTAGTTACTTATTCTATTGCTATATTAAGTAAGGATCCTATAACGCTCGTAGCTTCAACTTGTCCCTAATGAAGTCAAGGGTCGGTAAGATCCCGCAAGGTCAGCTATATAAAAACTCTTTTTTCGTTAATATTAATGCTCCATTTGCTGTTAAAAACTTCCTTGAATTTTATTGTTTTAATATATTTTAAAGAAAGAGATACTCTACGTCAGAGTTTCTATTGTAAAAAAGGGCTATGAAAGAAAACGTATATAACCTTGCAATTGTTAGAGATACTCTACGTCAGTGATTCTATTGTAAAAAAGGGCTATGAAAGAAATATATATATAACCTTGCAATTGTTTTTTCGTGGAAATCAAGTATTACTGATTTTTTTTATATTATAGGAGGCAAACGAACAGACGTGTCACCTGATGCTAAGTGATCACCGTCGTCCATAGACAATAGTAACACCGGGGGAGTCATAAGTGCGTTGCCGGCCTTTAAAAAAAGTGTACGCTCGTATCTTGGAGGTTTGCAATTCATAATTGTTTGGAAATACCGCCGCTTGGAGTCGATACCATAAGGTTGAAGTACGAGGCAGAAACGACCTTGAAAACCTCACCGTGGAAGACCTCCACTTTTACGAATTACGAATCGAATCCAAAATCAACATTTGCAGGCAATTTATATGTTGTAGGTTTTTCTGGCTCTATATTTTATATTAATAAAATAAGCGTGTAATTTTAAATCTATGATATCTTTAGAGATGTTTTTGAAACATATAAGAAAATGTGGGTTTTCCTTAGGAGATTGATATATACTATCGCGAAGTTTTCTATCTGTATTTTTAGGAAGTGCAGTTCCGTATTACATTATCTTGATGTATGTCATAGAGCTTTGTCAGTTCCTGATATTAAAGCGTTTAACCATACAAACAAACAAACTCTTCAGCTTTATATATTAGTATACAGATTGAACATATAGGTATATGTTTATATACTTGTATGCGTATTTTTTTTTTAAAGAAAATATAACAATAACAATCTACTTTCGTCTCTAACAACAACTTACATCATTATAATTTTTATTCAATTTTTTTTAGCAACTTTCGACACTGAACATACTCCAAGTAAGTGTTTGCAATACATAAAAATGTAAATGTTCATTTGCTCATAATGTTAAATCTCTGAAATCTCTAATGAGATAACGTTGCATTCGAATTCACAACATCTATTGAACATAAAAGCAATACATTTTATGCTTTGTCACTATAATTAATTAAGCGAAGTCCGCTATCCTCCGCGGAGGGTTGGTAGCCATGATTAATTTTCGCTCTATAAAAACGATGTAAATTAAATAATATAACACATAAACAACAAGTTGATGATGCAAATATAAATTTAGTACGCAACGTAGCAGTATAGCAGATATGTTGATTAGTTCTTTTTCGTATATAGATAAAAAAAAAAAGATATTTGATAGAAGAAGAAAACTCAAAGTAACTTTGGAAGTAAAAAGTTGGTAAAGAAAAAATAATACGATTAGAGTGACCACACCTCTTTTGAAATTTAAAATATGTACTAATTGCAATCGAAATAACGAAACATAATTTACATGATGCGGGAATTTGTTGACTTATATATATTTTGTATCGGATAATATTCTAAACTATTTCAGTTTCATAAGGGACAAAAAAACCCTGAAATTGCATTTGTAAGCGTGTATGCGTGCACGTGTGTGGAGGTGACATGAGTAATGTTGTCGCAGTGATATAAGCTTTTGTGTCACTGTATCGCGCGAGCAGCGTTCTCAAGGGCTCCACGCCGAGGGAACGGACCTAGGCTTGAGCCGTTGCCGAGGGGGGCCTAGTCTGGTGTGCGGGAGCGAAATTTACCCCCAGACCACCGCGGCGTGATCTGTGGTTACGCGGGCGTGGGCGTGAGCACGCTCTGTTTGGATAGACAGTGTTCTCTTTTCAATTTGAAAATTAATTATAGTGTGATTCTTTAAATTTAAATTTTATTGTATTTTGTAATTATTATCTTTGTTCTAGTTTCTCATCAAAATCAAAATAACCTTTATTCAATTTAGGCCCTGAGAAGGCGCTAATGAACGTCAAAGCTACCACCGGTTCGGAAAACAGCCCAGTCATCGAGAAGAACCGGCAAGAAACGCGATCTGGTTTATCTTTTCATGTTATATATTTTTACAATAACGTAAATATTTACATTCGTATATGTACAGAGAGGGGCGTCATTTCCAGACGTCACTGGAAAATAGCACATCCTAATAGCAAATCCTGCCAAAAATAGCACTCGACACACCTAAAGAAGTTTTCACTTCAAAAAGAACAGTTATAAGAATGAAATCATTTCAAGATTATTTAGGATAATATTGCTTTAATCTGCATTTAAATATTATACAATATAATATTACATGCTCGTAGAAATCAACATGATTTAGTATTTCTACACAAATTACTGCACAGTTATATCTCATCTCCCTCCTTGCTAGAGTCTCTAAATTTTAACACCAATTTTGATTTTCGTTTTCCTAAAACATTCATCCTTATAACTTATAAGAATAATACATCTTACTTTAACCCAGTTGTACGTATGACTCGTTTATACAATGAGCTCGCATCTAAGCACATTTCATTAGAGATGTTTGAACATCGGGCATTCAAATTCAAAAAGACAATTAAACACATTTTATATCCATGATCATTTGAACTACAGTTAGTAAGTATATTTCATATTTCAATATTCTCAATTATGTTTGCCATCTTGTATTTTTCCAATATGTTAATTTTAGTTTTCATAAATGAGTTCATTTTCTCTTTTTCGTTAATTCTTATTCTATTTTTTTTTCTTCAAGTTTAATGTTTCTCAGTATTTACTACTATATAATTTAATTTTTTATTATTATTATTAATAGTGTAAGTTAAGTTTCTATGTGATAAAACGTTTTAGGTATTCAGTTTAGTTGACTGTTGCTATACCCACATGTAAATAAATAAATGAGGTTTAAGGACTACAGAGAAACAGGTCTGTATCTTTTTGAATATTTTTGATGAACTGTGAATTTACTAAAAGCCAAAAATGGATCGAAATCGTTTAGACACATATAGAGATCCTAATTAGTACATTCTGCTTAAATTATTTCAGTATCAAATAGCTCATTTATCAAGGAAAGTTATAGTTATATTCACGCTAAAACCAATAGGAGCGAAGCACCAATGAAGAATGTTTCAAAATTGGGGTGTTTTTTCCTTTTGAGAGCTTCCGCTGCATGTCAGCGTTAACCCAAAGTAACTATTCCACGCAGACGAAGTCGCGGGCAGAAGCAAGTATAACAATAAAATAGATTACTCTATACTAAATTCAATAAATACATAATACTAAAAACTATGTTACCCACAAACTCGTGAATCATTGGAATGTTTACAAAGGATTTATTCCGAACCCGTGTATTTACAAACACAATGTTGAATTGGCTAGCTTTGTTCACATCAATCGGGTTTCATTATCCAATGCGATTCAATAACAGTCGGAGTTTAGTTGGAATTTCAACCTTTGTAGTCATGGAAGATGTAACTATTGTCCTTCATCAAAAACAGAACTGTTTATAGCTGTTTGTTTTTCTATTATGTCTGTTGCGGTCGTTTCATTTCGGAATTTAAGTTTAACAATCCTGTTCTTATAAACTTGAACTCTTTCATTTTTTTTATGTTAGCACTATATCTCAGCCTGTAAGATACACACTTCTCGCTTCTCGAAGGACCACAGGCCTCTTCTCGAAGGAAGCATAATCACCACGCTAGCCCAAGACGTATTTACGATTTTAAACTCCCAGAGAATCACAATTCTATATTTTCAATTCACTTCCCTTGTCCACAATAAGTGAATTATATTGCGCAAGTCCAATAACACAAGATTATTAAACATTACATATTAAAAACTTCTTAATAAAAAATTAAACCGCCGAAAAAACTGAAAATCAAAAATTAATAAACCTTTTTTTTATTAACCTTGATAACTAAGTTCTTAAACTAATGTAAATATACCTAAGTCATTTTAAGTCGCGCAGATCACGCCGCCGTGGTCTGGGGGTAAATTTCGCTCCCGCGCACCAGACTAGGTTCCCTAGGTGGAGCCCTTGAGTACGCTGCTCTCGTCCATACAGTGACACAAAATCTTTCATCACTGCAACAACATTACCCATATCACCTCGACACACGCGCACGCACGCATGCTTACACATGAAAGTGGAAGGGTTTTGTTTTTCCCTTATCGAACTGAATTAGTTCAGACAAAACGAAAATTATCCGACACGTAATACATATAAGTGTTATTGAAGTATATATGCATGGCACACATTTATCTATACTATGCCCCAATGGTCGACATTCGACCATAGTTCATTGATTTTTTAAAGTTTGTACTTTATTAGGGTTCTTTTGTTAACTCACTTCTATAATCAAATGTTTTTATCATGGTTACTCAGTTATTATAATAAAAGTTGTATGTTATAATATCATTGTTGAATGTAGAATGAAAAAGGGTAATTGGAACGTAAGAGTAAAAAAATACACACAGTCGAGCATAGCAACCTCCTTCACAACCTTTTTTGAAGTCCTTTATTGACAGATGTCAAAATATCTTTTTTATTTATATGTGTGTATATGTTGTGTAAAATTG
>MU160305.1:0-14861 GCA_015888305.1 Antheraea pernyi | reverse complement strand
AAAAAAAAAAAAGATAAAATAATTGTGATCGGTTTCACAAGACATTAATTATTCGATAATTATACTTTTATAGCTACCAACTCAATCCCAAATCATCAATTCAGTTCAATTACAGATTTTACAATCGTTCCAATGTCGAATCACCCTATAATAGCTTTTTGATACTAGAACCCACTTCACATGGCGCTTGAACTAACAGTCTGGCAAATCAGTAATGTGCTTTGGGACTGTGTTGTAAAAGCTAACACTGTTACCTAAAAAGCTGTTTGTGGTCTTACTGAGTTTGAAGTTAGTCATCTCACAGTTTCTAGTATTGGAATTATATCGGTCTTTTACTAAATCTAACTTTTCCAAGATTATACCGTGTACAAAACGGTATGAAAATCTGTTGAGGTTTAATGATTTTTTAAAGCTATTTTCAAGATATTCAAAAGCACTATTTATAGTTTTTGTAACATATCAATTTCGGAATGACATATACCTATATAATACTTCCCTTGTACAGAATTTTACTTAGATCTATTGAAAATAGGGTTTTTTTTTTATTTTTGGTATTTTTTTATTAATTTATTACATGTTATAAATTACAATACGATACAAAATAGAGAGGTAAGAGTTGAATAATTGAGAACAGTTTATAAAAACCATTTTAGGTTGGGAAATCCTGCATGAAGACACTATCATCTCGTTTAAATACTTATTATTTTAGGCCAAAGGAAAATCCGTTCGTCGCGCGCTATACAATCCTCGCCAAACTTTATTGACCGCTCTGACTATAGTTGCGCAGAACACAAATGCAGATATAAGTAGATATTATCTACACATATGTATAGAATGATAATTTGGGCATCTTTACTCTTACAATGTTATATTTCTTTAATACAATTTTAAAAAAAACACGTGCGGTGCTGCGAGTGTTAGCTAGTATTTAGCTAGTATTATAATGAATACATAACATCGATACATCTTAAGGATAAATAAATGCAAATTTTAAATTCCTATAATAAAAATTAAACCGTCAAGGGACGCCTGGCAGATGTGAAACATCAACATTGTTTTGTATAAGTTATATGCCTAAAAGAACAGATTACTACAGGAATCAACTGTGACATAATGAAAACATAAAGCGTTACAAATTTGTTCCATAAAATGTTTATTTATTTTATTACATAAATATTCATTTTGATTAAGTACAAAATACAAAAATCCAACTAGGCGCAGGCGCGGTGTGTTTGGCGCCATTTATCAAAGGGCGCTAGGTCGTTGGCGCGTGCCGCTTTACACTAGTTTTTTTCTTAAAATTTTAAATTAACATTTTTTCCTTTTTGTAAAAAAAATATGTGATAGAGTAATTATGTAGATATTTTTGTGTTCAAAGTACTATAAATTAGTGATATTTTTCATTCAAATCAAAACAACGTTCAAAAAGTTTTCATTTGTCGGCTGGTATAATTTAACTTTGCTTGTATTATATACTCTTTGACTATATTACGGCCGTACTAGGACTGTATGCATTAGACTTCTCATGACGGATCGATTCCAAATTGTTGTAGCTTTTAACCGAAATCGAATCCGTCATCTCTATGACATCGGTCGCTTTCTGAAATAAAACACGTAAAACAATATAGCGTTCGTTGGATTAAATAATGGTATTATATCCATTTGGGTGTGATAACCAAACATTCAGTGATCATATGAACAAGTAGCTAATATTATTTCCTCAGTTATAATACAACATCTGTCAACAAAACAAGTTTCCCACGAGGCTTTCCTAGCAGCAAAACTTCAGACACAAAATTGTTTGTGACAATGTTTCTTATTTAACAACACTTCAACACATAACGTGTTCATAATAGAACAGAAATGTAATTTAATAAAACATTACTTTTATGAGGTTGTACTTAGAAAGTGTTAGAGAAAGTACTGCCAATAATCACTGCATATTATAAAACAAAATCTCTGTCTGTTCGGGATAAACTCAAAAACTACTGAACAGATTTTCGTTCTATTCATTAATACATACAGTGATTTACGAGGAAGATTTAGATATGTAATTTGTCAAGATTTTTTGTAAATTAGTTGAAATATAACGATAAGTGTTGAAAGAGTCAGTAAAAGTGAAGCCGCCCGGGAGCCGTCGAAAACGCTGCCTTAACCCTTTAAGATATAACAGAACAATTGCGATGATAAAGGACGCAAACGAAGTCGCAGGAATCAGCTAGTATAATAAAAAAGAATTATTTTGAAAATGCTGTAATATTTATTGCAGGAGTTGACATCGTACATTGCATACGTTGCATCGTGTGGCTGCGCCGAAACCAGGTTTTACGTTAATAGATTAATTTACCACTCAACACAGACGGTTTTATTCATCATACCCGACTGCCCGTATTATCGTTATATCTTCTATTATATCCTAAATTTGTAGTGGTCTACAGTAAGTACATTTGTAATATTATGACAGTAGTTAAATCTCGTTTGTGCAAATAAATAAATTTACTTGTATTCATACAAACAATAATTACTAGTGGACCCACTATCACACATCTACATCTTGTGTCTGTAGTCACACTTATATCTTTTATGCATATAATACGATGGTAAATATAACGAGTATGCAGTTTTTAGATTTCTATGAAAAAAAATTGTTGCAGCTGTCTAGGAATCTTTATATATAAAAATCAATGTTTGTATATTTGTCCTCAATACATGCCGAAACTACTGATCAGATTGTGATAATAATTTAGGAGCGTGTTCTGGGGACGCCCGAGAAGGTTCCTGTATAAAAAAAATCTATATATATACTAGCGGGCCGGGCAGACGATGTCCTGCCTAGATAATAAAAAAAAATTAAACTTCAACTGCAGCGCCACCTACCTGGTCAACTTGAATCTAAACCATTCTCGGATCTACTGGAACACGCACACAAAATTTCATCAAAATCGGTCCAGCCGTTTAGGAGGAGTTCAGTGACATACACACGTACTGAAGAAATTTATATATAAAGATATATATTTTTTTAGTATATTAATGAAATTGTTTACATTAAAGAAAGACAGGGCTTTCTCTTCTTATTGAAACTTTTTACAATACATTTGATATTGTTTTGACATGTTCAAACATATTTCAATGAAACATTAGTTAACACAATTATTAAATTCCATTTGTCATTGTTTAAGAATGTATGTAGTTCTGGCATGGATACGAGGACATAGTGGGATCCAGGGTAATAAAGCTGTCGATGTTAATGCTAAGAAGCTATCCAGACTGGATATTTTGATCACTATAAAACCTATGTTCAGGATTTATCCTCCCCGAATAAGATTAATCTGTTTGCATCCTGGGACTCAAATTGGAATGTATCCAACCAAATTATAGGCAAATCGTATGCTTCCGGATATATTCAGGATAACATTTAGGGTAAGCCGTGGCTTTAAAAGTTTCGTGACTGTTAGAAGCTTGGTGCGTCTACTATCTGTAGAGGTGTGCTCTCCACTAGTCCATCTTGCAGACCTCAGAGTCAGGGACAACTCGATATGTGAATGTGGGTTGGATGAAGGCACTCTAGAACACATTTTTTTCCATTGCCCCGATTTGGTATTGTATTGCATAATATTTTACCTAACAATATACTACGTCCGTCTGATATTAACAAAGGCACAAAGGTGTGTATTTTCGTTTTTTGTTAATACTCTGGCTAATTTTATAATTCATGATGTCTGTAAGTATTGTGTTTGTCTTTGTGTATCTCAGTGGCCTAATCTAGAAGTACTAAATTATATAATAAAAATGTAATACTACCTATAAAGTGATTCTCCCATGACTGACTTGACACCAGTAGAATTCGTATCTATGAAACTCCAATATTAAAAAGTTGAAGATGAAGTTTGTGAGTCTGATTGTTCAGGGTAATCTGAGGTACTAATGTTTTGATTATGAAAATTGTTTCACTGGTGGAAACGTATACTAGACTTCTTTTTATTTTGATAATGATATATATTTTCAATACTTGATCAGAATAAATGTAATTGAATGATGTATGTATGAATGATGGTAGAGCCACGCTGAAGCTATTACTGGTTTCAGCGTGAATGGGTCGGCTCGCCCGGGGTAGAACCACCCCGACCACACAAAACCGACGTGTAGTAACAGTGTTTGCATTGTTGCGTTTGGTTCGGTCAGTGAGAGCGCTGGAGGCCCAACTCCCCTCCCCTCCTCCTCTCTCCTCTCCCTCTCTCTCTCCTCTAACCCTTCCCCCAAAGGGTGGCAACGTACTTGCGACTCCTGTGGTTTTGTTAGTGTCCATGGACGGTGGTGATCACTTAACATCAGGTGACCCACCTGTTCGTTTGTCACCTATGACATAAAAAAATTCAAATTAACAAAATTCTGTAACAGAGCGTGCGTTCCTGGAATGATTTGAAATAAAGGAATAAAATTCGTAGAAAAATTCATTACTGTTGGCTTTACAAAAAAACACCGAGACACCATATATCTAAGTTTAATATCTCAGCTGAAAGGATTGTTTTTATGTGAAAAAGAAAATAAATGTTACAATTACTATTTACTTGAGTTATTAGATATAGGTTTCATGTACACTTTACAAATTCTTATTAAAAAATATAGCTAAATACCAAATTGAAAATTTCATGGACATAAAGTTTACTTTTTACAGCATGTTAATTGATGGAGTTGGTTAGAAGATAATAACATAAAAATTATGAGCCGATATAATAATTGCGTTGTTGCGAGGATAGTAAATGGGGCATGGAGGTGAAGGCCTCAAGGGAAACCCAGGGGATACCGTGGGGTTTTAGTCTGTGCGAGTCGGACATAACCCACCCTCTCCCCCGGGAGGGTGGCGTATCCATAAGGGATTTCCCCACGTTAAAAAAAAGGGGATACCGGGTAGACATTTCTTGCCAATATATATAGAATATTTTGGATTTACAATTGGACCCGGTAAGTGTCGCTACAACCGGGTCCTTGGTTTTTTTAATCTTAAAAGACAAAGTAAAAGAAAGACATAAGTTTCACGCGGATAAAATCGCGGGTACAGCTAGTACCTTATAAATTTGTAGTCGTAATCCCATTGAAGACTTTTTCCTTTTATTTTTCTTTATATTTGCTCCGATATCTAAAATATAATTCTATTCGGATGCATCGAGGTACGCTCATAGCCGTAGCCAGGTGGGCCAATGCCCTACCTTAAAAATACCTAAAACTAAGATGAATTATTATTATTAAATGGTTTTTATCATAGTTTGAGATTTTTTTTAATGTAGCGATAGGTATCTAAACTTTTCCGAACATATCACAGTTTGGAACATTCCAGGGCAGATCAATTATGATATTTTTTTTACTCCAGCCCTACCTGTAACCCACCCCTACCTCAAATTCAATTCTAGCTACAGCCCTGGGTATGCTTTGTATACCATTTAACAAGGTGGAGTGGAAAACTCTGGAAGACTTATTTCAATATTCGAGAAATCTAACAAGATTAAAGATGAGCTAATTTTAAAACCCCATTGTTTTGGTTCCCACGATCGGTGATTCATCCATTTTTATTGTAACGAGTCCGTATCCAAGGTGTAATAGTAATATATCGTGGGTAATTAGAAAGGTCAGAGGTTCGAGTACAGAAGCATCATTCTAACTCTTATATACTCTGCTATAAAGATTAAATAAAGAGTTAATAAGACCTGTTCCTGTTCCAGTTCCTGACCTGTTCGACACTTGGTGGACCATGGCCATCACCAATTTTTGCAGTAAGAGATTTTTCGCTTCGATGTATTCCAGTTGTAATACATACCAAGGTGGTCCAATTAATTTCTCGGAAATAACAACTTATCAGTGACTGCCCTCAAAACTCCAATATTTTTCAAGTTGATTATAAACGGTTAGACTACAGTGATCACTTAACTTAAGTAAAATATCCTTTTTGCTATGTCATAGCATAAGAAGACAATACATTAGCTACAAAACTGAAACATATTTTGTTGTGATTAGGAGTAACTTTAAGTGAATAGATAAAATTATGAAAAAGTATTCATCCGTCTTTCTTTATTTTGTGTACATTATTTTGTCAGTCATCCATCGGTATAACAGTATAGCACTTTCATAGAATAAGGGCTAAGTGTTCAAGGCGCAACATCATAAGTTGCAAACTGAATGAGAACTGTACATACTATTCGAGACCACAATTATAATCAATCATTATCGTCAGTTTATTTCAGGCCATTGCCTACGAATAACGAATAATAAATAGATTGAATACGAATGCAAACCTTCTAATTTACTTTTGAGAAGAGAGTTGCTATCTCTAGCCAGGCACGACCATCACTACTATACTGTCTATTAATTTTTTTTGTAATTTTTATTGCTATTTGTAAGTGTTATTGAGAAATCGAATATATGTTCCGTGTATAAAATTTCATAAAAAAAATTGTTTTTGAATAAGCCGTTTTGGATTAAATCCAGTCATATAAATCGCGCGATATTTTTAACGCAATATTCGTGTCCAGTGTCCTTTATAATACTTATAATATAATATATATATATAGATATATCGTTCATTAGTTGTAAAAAACAATAGAAAAAAAACTTTTTTCCTGTGTTAACTTATGGGAAATCGAAAATTGCGATGCGGACAACCTAAATATTAATATTAAGGGCTCATATTTTCAGAGGCCTATTTTGGAATTAAAATGAAACTTTTGAGCATGATACCGAGGATTTTTTTTTTTTTGAAACGCCCTAAATTATATATAGACAAATCTTCAGGCTTATTAATATAGGTAAGTCTATCAATATATAGTTGCAGGGATAACTATAACCGACGCGACGGTCTGCGTTTATTGTCCGTTATTACGCCTATAATTCCTATTTACTCAACTCTGCTATTTATATTTTGAATAGTCGAATCTGTTTCCAACGTAGTATAAGTAATCAGTCTATAAACGACGGACGCGGTTTTATTTTTACTACCTCATGTGCGAACGTTTGCGGTGTATAATGCAAATTTAATTATCTTGTACTTTGAACCAGTGACTACGAAAACATAGATAAAAATAAATAATATAACAAACAGTCATTAACAATTACAATAAATCCTAAATAATTGTAAAAAAGAATAAACAACATAATCTGTGTACTTAATATAAAATGTAGTTAGATATTTCCAGTTATTTGTATAATTTTGTATTTGATCATTTGAAAAGTGATGAAGTATACGAGTACAAAGGAACAAATGCACTATGTAATTAATTGATGATAATTATAACTTAAAATATTTGTGGGCGTATCCCATGGCGTATCCTACGCAAATCACAGTGATAAAAGATATAGTTACTGCATTTAATTCACGGATAACGTTTATATCGATGTTGAATAGTGTTGTAATATGTCTGTGTAATAACTGAAGCATAACCTATAATTCTAAATACTAGTGGGCGCCCAGAGGTCGACATTCGACCATAGTTCATTGATTTTTTAAAGTTTGATGAATTTTATTAGGGTTCTTTTGTCAAAGGGTTTTATTATGTTATAATATCATTGTTGAATGTAAAATGAAAAAGGGTAATTGGAACGTAAGAGTAAAATAATACATACAGTCGAGCATAGCAACCTCCGTCGCAACCTTTTTTGAAGTCCTTTATTGACGTATGTCAAAATGTCTATTTTATTTACATGTGTGTACATGTTGTATAAAACTGAAGCAGTAGTGTGTGAGTTAAAATGGGGTACAAATTTTAGGCTTCACGTATTAATATATAATGATGTAAACATATTAAATTTAGAACGTTCTGGAAAAAATGCTTCGAGGATTTTGATTAAGGATTGCTCTTACATATTTTATCAATAATATAAATGCTAAATCAAGATTATTAATTATTGTCATATCCGTAGGTAACCGCCGCGCTGTGTTCAATAAAAAAAAGACAAAACCTATACAAACTCACTATTACAGAGAAAACTATATGTACAGTAAGTACTCTGTGGTAGTATTTACACTTTACAATACTCTGTGATTCGTCTTGTAGTGTTCTTTGTTTCATACCTCCTTTGTATTGGTTTCTATGTCCAGAGTGTAACGGTCATCAACAGCACCGTGGCTCGCTTATATACTTATTTAATATAAACAAGTCGTCAAAATATCCAGGATGTTATTAAAATACTATTTATGACACCGATGACGTTTAAACGTAGAGTAAAGGTATAGATTGTCTTATTTTTAGAACTTCCTTCATTATTTACAAGGCTGAAAGGGGTTTCAAATTGTACGCATTCCGAGCATTGGATACGTCACCTGTATGAGTTTGTACGCGACATTTATAGATAAATTTAGATTATTCCAAATAATTTTTCTTTATTTGGAAGTATTATTTTTGGTAAATTTTGGAACATGGATAATTTTGAAAGAATATAATTTTGACATTTGTATTTTTTTTTACAGCCAATCTTCTAGTAGATTATTACTGTTATTGTCGATATTACAATGACATTCTTCTTCTTCTTCTTGTTTTGGCTCCGCAGACGCATTTGCCAGTGTCAATGTTTTGTTTTATGTTCCAGAGAGTTTGTTGATTTCCATTGTCGAGTAATTAATTCAATATTCTAACAAGATGGTGGCTCCCTTGTTAGAACTTTCCATGGAGTTTTTGTGGCATCTCAGAATTCATGGTCCGTGGTATTATTTTCTATTCACTTCACTTATGCACAATAAACAAACTATATTACATAAAACACCACCAATTTTACACAATATAGAGTCAAGCAACACAAGATTATGATTATACAATCTACAATACAAATACAAGATTATATATTCACGAAAAAAATTCTGTGACAACATTAATTGATGTATATTTATTTAATATTCTATTTCAAGCAAGTTTGCATTAACAAAGGAAAATGATTGTATCTTGCACCCGTGACGCAGCTAACTAAAATAGATAGCAATATTTATTGGCTTTGCGGCGATGAAATCAAACTATAACCTTCAAAGCATTATGCCAACAGAGCCAAGAGTATTTCGTTATAAATAATATACAGCTGGATCTTGTAGGAATAATGTTATAACCAATGTTTTACTCAAATTTAAAGATGTATTTATTATTAAGAAACTTTTGTAAAAATGTGAGAAGTTTCAAAATTGAGCAATAAAATTAAAGAAGCCATTCAAGTATTACGTAAGCATTTTTCATAATTTTAGGCCGCCCCTCCCCCTCGTCAGCAAAAATAAGCAATGTTCTTAGCACTCTCCCCAATAATTACGTAAACATTTGTATAAGTATATTCAAATCTGTTCTAATTCAGTGAATAAATATTGCTGACGTAATCACCATCCAGACCCTTCAACCCCTATGTCATCAAAAATAAGCAGATCAAGGACCCCCGCCCTCTCCCAGCATTGCTTACGTAATACTTGAATGACCCCAAATACATAATTAATGGACATTAATTTGTAACATATTTAATATTCTTAACACGAAGACGTCTTGCTTCAAATAAAAAACAAAGAAAAATATGGCGAATTATATCATAGAAGATATCTGCGACACTCATTGTTCAAATTCGCACTTTAACATAAGCTTATGTTCGGAAAGAGATTATGTTGACTGCCATATGGAAGTGAGACTGTTAGCCGTCGCTTATCTAGTGCCGATAACTGTTATTATGGCACTTATACTGTTGTCGGGGGTGATTGGAAATATCTGTGTCTGTGTTGTGATCGTAAAACATCCAACAATGAGAACTGTTACTAATCATTATTTATTCAGTTTGGCAGTGAGTGATCTGTTACTACTTTTATTCGGTAAGTAGAGATATCTCAGTTTTAAATTATTTGTTTGTACACACTAAACTATATAAACTACCGTTAAAGTTACTAGAATAACTTTTTGTAATATGAAGTTTTTTTTTAATATAACATAGGAGACAAACGAATAGGTGTGTCACCTGATTTTAAGTGATCACCACCGTCCATAAACACTTGTAGAGGAGTCGCAAGTGCATTACCAGCCTATGTTTGGGGAGAGGGGAGGGGAGGAGAGGGAGAGGGGATGGGGAAGGGGTAAGGGAAGTAGGCATCTACTTCACGTTGGTGTTTTGGGTCGGGTGGTAGTCCCCGGGGCGAGCCGACCCATTCATGCTAAAACCAGTAATAGCTTCAGCGTGGCTCTGCCACTTATATTTATTGAGGTAGGTTATACGTATCTAACATCACGTTACGATCTTTAAGAGCGGAACAATACCATAAAAATTCTAGGTCAGAAAGTACGCTAAACGACAACAAAATGCGGACGTGCCGTGTATTGTGACGGGAAATTTTAAACGCATTGAATCACTGTTAGTCACACGTGTGATTTACTACATAATTATAAAACAAGTCACACGTGTGAGTTACTACATAATTATAAAACAAGTTACACGTATGAGTTACTACATAATTATAAAAGAAGTTATACGTATGAGTTACTACAGAATTATAAAACAAGTCACACGTGTGAGTTACTACATAATTATAAAACAAGTCACACGTATAAGTTACTACATAATTATAAAACAAGTCACACGTGTGAGTTACTACATAGTTATAAAACAAGTCACACATGTGAGTTACTACATAATTATAAAACAAGTCACACGTATAAGTTACTACATAATTATAAAACAAGTCACACGTGTGAGTTACTACATAGTTATAAAACAAGTCACACGTGTGAGTTACTACATAATTATAAAACAAGTTACACGTATGAGTTACTTCATAATTATAAAACAAGTTACACGTATGAGTTACTACATAATTATAAAACAGGTTACACGTATGAGTTACTACATAATTATAAAACAAGTCACGCGTGCGAGTTACTACATAATTATAAAACAAGTCACACGTGTGAGTTACTACATAATTATAAAACAAGGCACACGTATGAGTTACTACATAAGTATAAAACAAGTCACACGTGTGAGTTACTACATAATTATAAAACAAGTCACACGTGTGAGTTACTACATAATTATAAAACAAGTTACACGTATGAGTTACTACATAATTATAAAACAAGTCACACGTGCGAGTTACTACATAATTATAAAACAAGTCACACGTGTGAGTTACTACATAATTATAAAACAAGTCACACGTGCGAGTTACTACATAATTATAAAACAAGTTACACGTATGAGTTACTACATAATTATAAAACTAAGTTCTCTGTCACGTCTGTCTGTTTGTGATAAACTCAAAAACGGATTTTATGCGGCTTGCAGCAGTAAATAAAGTGATTCATGAGCAAGGTTTAGGTGTATAATTTATAAAGGTTTTTTTTTATTATCAGAGCGGGAATACGTCCGCCGGACCCGCTAATATATTGTAAAACTTAGTGACTAGTCAGAGTGAAATTTCCTATCATATCTTGGTAGGTAAGTATTATAGTATGTTCTTGTAATTGCGTAGAATAAATTTACATTAATAATTAATCAAAGCAGTCAATTACTTCCCAAAGTATATTTGACCATAGCCCTTTTGAACACAAATGGACAGTTAAACGCAATGTATACTGGCTACCCCTTTGAATACATTATTAATCCTTACTATCTCATCTAATATTATACATGCGAAAGTGAGTTTGTTTATTTGTTATACTTTCACGCCTCAACTACTCAACCGATCATCATTTTACAATATACGTTGTCGTGTGTACAGAAAAAGATATAGAGTACCTTTAATACAAAAAAAGTAAGTTCTATAGTCTGAACACAACCGCTGTACCGCCCCATAGGTACGCGAGCGGCGAGACGGGGGAGCGAACGGACTGTCTGTGTCAGACGCACACAAGATAAAATATCTAAAAAGATAAAAGATGGGTCGTGCGTTATGCGTTAAGATTTTATATTTCCAAGAATTAAAAATTCATTCCATTTTTATTGGTTCTTTATTTTTACTTATATAAAAATCACATTAGACAAAAACAGGGATTGGATATAATTATACCCGTAAATATACAGCCTCAAAAAATTGTGCTTTGGTATCGTAAGATCTGTCTGACACTACGAATCTCATGCGAGTTCATGCTCTTTCCTTGCCACTCCTCACTTCCCCGTGCTTACCTAAGCCGCGGTACAGCGGTTGCGGTCAGGCCTTTTTTAGTTTAATTAATAAATAAATTTATATTAATCATCTTTACCTTTTTACAGCATATGTTAAGGTTTACATTTGTAATAAATGAATATAATAAAAAAAAGCATATCCATAATAAATTCTTTGCCATTTTCAAGTCACCATTTAAGGAAATCAGACTACCAACACCCTCCATTTGATAATCTATCGGCAAGCATCTATATACTCCATACTCCTACATACTCCTAGGTACTTAGAGAGCTGCACATCAAGGTTTTTCCCTAGTTTCAGCCAGTTAACAACTTGGACCACGTGGTTATTTAAAATCGGGTGGGATGATTGTGGTCAAACGCTGAAACTATTATAATATATTAAATAAATCGAAAATTAATAGTAAATATCAACAAATACATTTAATTGCAAAAAAAAAAGTTATATTAAAATAGAACGTAGTAATAAATATTTTTTTAAGAAAACAAGCAGCAAAATCGAACAAAATTGAAAAAATAAAATTGTTGTTTGATACATTTTCGATCAAACCGTAACCATAAACAATTCGTAGATAGTAGAACCACGCTGAAGCTAGGTATTACTGGTTTCAGCATGAATGGGTCGGCTCGCCCGGGGTAGTACCACTCGACACACAGAAACACCGACGTGAAGTGTGCTTGCCTTGTTGCACGATAGGGACAATGCTCCATGACAAACGGCAAAATTGGTTCGCGACACGTTGGAATCATTAAGCTGTATAGTTTTACCCTATACGACTTACTCACCAGACTTGGATTCTTCTGTAGTCCGGTGAAGCTGTTAAGACCTTGCTTGGTCAATAGCGTAGTCAGTTAGAAAAAAAAACTTAGGTTCTTCTATTTCTTCACCATTTATTTGCATTTATGAATCGTCTGTTTCTATATCTCGTGTTTATGATGCTTATGTTGTTACCTATACTTGGAGTTTCATAATACTACGTATGTGTTTAAACCAAAATAGTTGATTTGCTCTCGGTTAGTCCACTTTGAAGTCGAATCTTTGGAACTGTGGTGCCAGATGCCAGTGGGGTCGCCACGGCTTGCGTCAACACGCTATATAATTTTTAGTTATTTTATTTAATTAATACTAGCAGGTCAGGAGGACGTTGTCCCGCACTGATAATAAAGAAAAAAACCTTGACAAATTACCTACACCTACCTTATGAATCACTTTATCTACTGGCGAAAACAGCATGAAAATCCGTTCAGTAGTTTTTAAGTTTATCGCGAACAGACAGACAGATGTGGCAGGGGACTTGATATGTAAATATTAATTGAACAAACATTCATCTTTTTCTTTTAAAAATCTTAATATTTTGTGTTTAATTATGCCATATATATTTCCTGTCGTAAACTATAATTTTATGCATATCGGCTATAAGAAAAGTCAATGTTTCACATCTACCAGACGTCTAGCGACCGGCAACTAGTTTTTAAATTATCCGACCAACATTTTTTTTTCATTTTATCTTATCTAATTCAACAATTTCAATCTTTAAAATGTGTGGCAAGACAACATCTACCTATCTGGTCCTTTAGTTTTGTCTAAATATATAAAGTATTGGCCTTAATAAGCCCATTACTGTTTGAAATTCAATACTAATTTTCCGCGACAGATGTGATATAACGTACGGAATGAAACGACATTTCGAGATCTCAGAATAGCCCATCAGTTAATCCACTTAAGCCGGTGGCTGAAAAAACGAGGCCTAGCTAACCAATAAAAACAAACAAAAAGTACTGATGAAAATAATATCGTATAGGCACGTAGCCAGAATTTTTTCCTCTGCTAATACCGGCCTCCGAATTGCTAGGGCTAATGACGTAAAGACGGCAAGAAATTATCGGATACGTGGTAACGTGATCGTAAATCTGTTGTGACAA
Organism: Antheraea pernyi; assembly: GCA_015888305.1. Taxonomy (NCBI): domain Eukaryota; kingdom Metazoa; phylum Arthropoda; class Insecta; order Lepidoptera; family Saturniidae; genus Antheraea; species Antheraea pernyi. Next base: position 818 of record MU160305.1, on the reverse strand, counting down.
CGACAACCATTTTTGTAAGGCGCGTGGTATCCGATAAATATTTTATAGTGCCAAAAAGTTCTTTATTTTTCTATATACTGGGTGACTGTTACTCGTTAGCAATATTTTTACAGGATACTCAACATAAAGTCAAATAATTTTATTTTGAATTGCCCACACACTCGACGAAAATCAACCAAAAGAGCAAGCCGGTTTCCGTAGTAAATGTTCAACAGTAGACCATATCCACGTGTTAAGACAAGTATTTCAAACATATAAAGAATACAATAATGGTTTAATCTGGGATTTGTTGACTTTAATAAAGCTTTTGATTTATTGGAACACCAATACATATGGGAATATAAACACAAGGAATTAAAGCAACATTAGAATAATAAAAAAAACATATATTCGAAAATCACAGCCCAAATAAAACTTGAAACGTTACGAGAAGAATTCCCTATTGAAAGAGGTGTACGCCAGGGAGATCCAATATCACCCAAAATTATTATCAGATGTTCTGGAGATGATATTGACAAACCTAGACTGAACCCAATACGGGTTTAATGTAAACGGCGAAAATTTAAACCACTCGCGATTCGTGGATGATCTAATCTTTATTCCGGAATGTCCAAACGTATTACAAAATATGCTACAACATTTATCAGAAGAAAATGTAAAAGCAGGTTTATCAATGAATATAGGGAAAACAAAAGTAATGACTAACGCCGCTAACATCTTACAATAAAAAAGTATTAAAATGAAGAAATAGAATACTTAAGCTATAAGCGATGCCGATAATAAATACAAAAGCATATTTTAATATATTTGTAAGCAAT
>MU160304.1:28014-72991 GCA_015888305.1 Antheraea pernyi | reverse complement strand
ATCCAGCTATTCGCAGGCCGGCATGGCAGCGGCGACCAGCGATGGATAGTGTGTCACTCCGTGGTCGCCGTTGTTTTTGGACTGTACTGTGCTTACCATCAGGCAAAGTGCAGTCACTTTGCCGTGCTACAATAAAAAAAAAACAATACAGTGCTGTTATATTGTTTTAAATATATAATATACATATACTATACATATAATAAGACTGCAAAGGTAACGTGTCTGTACTTTTTAGATTGTTGTGAAATAAATTGTTGCAGATGTCTTCGAATAAGTAATAAAATACATTTCAAACATTTACAAATGTCTGTCTGTTCGTCTGTTTGTTTGAGCACGCATCACTGCTAAAGTACTGCGTTCACCATAAAACCTCATAAAGAAAATCATAAAACATATCGAGTAACGTTTAGCCTTGGTTTCATTGAAATCGGTCCATTCTATCAAAAATTATTATAATTTTAATGACGACGCGATTAGTAGATAAATAAATGGATTTAATATATTCAGACGATATTATTAGTCACTGTTTTACATTAGGTTCCACGCAGACCAAGTCGCGGGCAAAGCTAGTATGACATAAATGTAACATCACTAATTTACATTTAATAACGCGGTATCCACTCCAAGCGGAATAAAGCGAGTACGCGCCGGTAACAAATCGCTCGCAATCATCCCGAACCGTCGTAAACCGGTTACAACCGATAAACGTCGAACGTTATTAACGGTTATAAAACGTTTAATAACCGTTTTACTTTGATGTCAATAGCTTTTAATATTAAATTAACAATTGGTTCGTTCAACTTTGTTATTAAAATTAATTATTAGGTACGTGGGTGGTCTTTTAAATTGTAAAGTTTCATCAATTTCGGTGTTTGGACGCATTTAAAGGGCGGGGGAATAATTTCAACTCCGTTTGACTGATTATGATGAAAGTATGTACACCGAGGTTATTTTTCATGCTGAGGGTATATATTACTATTACTTATTAGTATATTATTGTTTTACAGTTTTATTTTATAATTTAACGCGGATGAATACGCTGGCGAATGATGATAGTACTGGATATAGTTTCAAAAGGAGAGTATTGTTCTGTCATGTAGTAATGAAGAAATTAATAAAAAGAACAGGTTGTGTCATAAAGACACACGATAGAAATGAAGGTTACGTACTACAGGGAAACGTTTAAACAAAATGTAACAAAAAGCCAACGTACGGCGGTGTTCCCAGGCGGTCAGCCATCCAAGTACTGACCGCGCCCGACGTTGCTTAACTTAGGTGATGGACGAGAACCGATGTTTTCAGCACTTTACTACACTTTGGACACACAATAATTACTAATAGGTCATGAAACTATTTTATTTTTCACGCATAACCTCATTGGTCTGTGATTCTTATTTCGTTTTGTAATTTTCGGTATTTTACAGCTTGCTACATCAATGTTCTAGTATATTTTATGTGCATGTGAAAACCGTACCAAAATCTGTTGCGTAGTTTAAAAAAAACTCAGTGAACACACAAACTGACACGAAATCCAAGTTCGTTATATATTATTTACTAACTGTGCCCGCGAATTCGTCCGCGTGGAACCTAATGTAAAAAACAGTGAATATATTAAGTCCATTGACTTATCTACTTTTCTCTCTTACTTAATTACGCGTCGTCATTAAAGCTACAATAACTTTTGATAGACTGAACCGATTTTAATGAAATTTGAAGAAGATTAACTCGATATTTCATGGTGAGATTTTAACGTGAGCGCAGTACTTTAGCAATGATGCGTGTTGAAACAAACAGATACACAGACATTCCTAAAAATTATTGAAATATATTCAATTACTTATCTAAAAAAAAAATAACTAAAAAATACAGACACGTTACATTTACATTGTTATTATACCTATAGAAGATTTCAAACTTATGATAAACGTCTTATTGTAGAGTACAAATTCATATATATGATTCCAATATCCGTTGAGAGCAAACATAAATATAGGCGCTCAATCGACAGCGTTATACAGGCTGTTCGATTTGAATAAAGATGATTGAGTGCGCAGTGCGTTGAGGCATAAAATGCGATTGATAAGAAATGGCTTTGAAGGAAAATCGGTAATACCGATTTTTGTGACACCCTATTACCGGTTTTACTAAGGGGGCGTCTACTAATTCAGTGAGAGGTTTAGAGAGGGAAAAGGATAGGGGTATCAGCAAATATCATGTAAATTGAACAAAAAATAGTGTAAAAATGTGAGAAAATCTAAAGTTAAAACATATTTCTAGACTAAAATATGCCGAAGTCTGACACAGTGTTATATATTAAAATCCACGAATAGATATATGTATATTACCGTGTAAACTCATTATAACGAATTTCAAGGGTCCGAGCATTCTTTCGTTATAAAGACTTTTCGTTATACTGAGGGAAGAGAACAAATAAATGGTTTTGTGATAAATCAACAAAATAGATCTAATTTCGACGTTATAGAAAGTTTTTCATTATAACGAACGACGTTATAAAGAGTTTACACTGTATTTACTAGTGATATTTCAAAATGTAATTTAATAAGAATTATGACTAAATGTAATAATAGTAAAAAAGATGAAAATAATAAAGCAAATTGGGTTTTTTTTATCAAACGCATTTGTACTCAAAATACAAATTTTGAAAGATTTCGCGTGAGGTTAGAGTATGGGGAAGGGGGCACGAGACCAATCTCATCGGGGATGTAGGGGGGGAGGCTGAAAAAATCCTCATTTGTACTTGAACTATACATTTTGAAAGATCTCGTGTGAGATTAGGGAATGGGGGCGAGGGTTCGAGACTAATCCCACGAGGGGGTCAATAACTCCACAAAAATACCTTACGTAATTACTGGAAATCCCCTAATATTTATTCATGATTTGCGACTACGTTTGGCCTTTTAAGTTGTTTGATTCGAATCATTTGTCGATTTAATAGCGAGAAGGCCATTTTGCGATGTTGGTATAAAAAAAAAGAAACGGGAAAACAATGTTTCCTATTTCACAATAGAACAATGCTCGCATTTCAACAGCTGCGTTCCAGTTTGAGTCGCGTTAGTGCCGCTCGGATGTTCACAAAACTGTTATATAGTTTTTTTTAATCCACCTTTTATTCCCAGACCGTACTGTATTCGTTTGTATAGCGACCAATTAATTGCCTGTTCGTTGTCTTTTTTACAAATAAAATGTCAGGAGTCAAATTTCTTTGGCGAACTAATTTATAAGTCTTGTTTATATTTATACAAATCTAAAACTTTCGAAAAATAGAAAAAAAAATAGAAAAAAAAGTGCGTGCGTACAAAGTACACATGTCAGAAGTGAAACTTCTTTGGCGGACTAATTTATAAATCTTGCTTATATTTATACAAATCTAAAACTTTAGAAAAAAAAAAATTATGAAAAATCTGTGTTTACTGCAAATGACGTCACTTTCGTTGTATACCTGCGTGACGTTACATCTGTAAAAATTTTACCCTCATGCACCTAAAGAAGTTTCACTTAAAAATAAAAAAAAAACATATAGATAGTTTTACGTATAAAAATGATTCTTACTTGTTTAATTGGAAATTTTAAAAATTCAACTTTTTTTAAGGATCAGTCTATATTATTAATTATATATTGCTGTTGATAAAAGCGGAGATCAAAATAAGAGAGACATTCATCTAATTCACGAACCTTAATGGTTTGGATCGTTACCACACAATCATATTGAGGATTGTTTTCTTCAGATTTATATGCATCATATTTTCTTATTATTCTTTTAAACCACGTATTACTGTGGCTCAATTATTGCAAAAGAAATTGAAAATTAAAACGTGGCGCCATCTCTGAGATATTTATAACAGTCGGTCCTACAGTTTTCTGTAAACAAACTAATTTAAAGCGCCATCTGTTCGATACTGATGAAACTTGCAGTTAATAACAATAATCAACATTGACAATCATTTAATTTGTAATTAAAAAATATCGAAGTCATTCATCGAAATATAAATTATCCTATCGCTCAAGTTGGACCAAATTATAGATAAATGGCAACTTTCATGAAGATCGGTTGAGCAGTTTCGAAGTTGATCGTGGACAAACATCATGCCAATGGATTTTTATATATTTAAATATTATAAACAATAACGTTCTTATTACAAAAACAAAAATGAACACTGGTTTAACACGAGTTTTACTAAGCAGTGCCTAAAATTTTAAACCTAGTTGAACACATGCTTAGAATACTTTATTACAAAAGCGTGTCCAAGCAGTCTCTAGCTAAACATCCGGTTTAAGTTTTTTATGCTAGTAACTCTGAATAGCGTTCGTTCAGTTCAATCACATTATTCAAAGACGTTCCATTACATACATATATTTTGTAACTGCACTTTATGAATAATATTTTTATTCAGATCTTCATTAGAAAAATTATTTTTTTAAGTTAAATTGTAAATTATTATTCTGACATTTTAGTTAAAAATGATGTAATTGTTAAAATAAGCAACTTATAAGATTAGTATATTACGTCAAATTGTGTAAGGTGGAACAACAGTATAATCTCAGATTAAATACATTGGCAAATGTCAATAGTATCATATAATAGTAGTCGCGGGGTGGTAAGTTTTTACAGCCTGACTGGGTCGCAACCACCATGTATATGGCGAAAAAGCCCGTCATAGTGATTCGCTTCAGCGGGTTGCGTTTCGGGATCAGCCTGTGCATATCCAGTTTTTTGCAGGCCGGCATGACAGCGGCGACCGTTGATGGATAATGTGTCATTCGGTGGTCGCCATTGTTTTTGGATTGTACTGTGCTTACCATCAGTTACGGTACAGTCATTTAACCGTGCTAGAATAAAATAAATAGTTATGTTTTACTTGTGAATCTCTAAAATTGTTTATTTCTTCTAAATTCATTATACCCACGAAATTCTTACGTCTTTTGCCGGTAAATTGGAATTCAATAAATCACAAGAATAAAATAAGAACTTACTACTTAGACAAGTGTTAGAAAAAATTTAACTTTGAATTATGTTCATCTGTAAATAAAGTTAAGACACTCTTTTGTAATCAAACTTGTTTTAAACAAATGATCAATGAGTATTTAACTTTCTTGTAATAACACGGTAAAGGATAAAGGAATGGAGGATATTTATTACTTACTTACTCTTTCACGTAAAAACACATTCTGATGAATCATGATAAACTAAGCTTAAATAATGTACTTAATGCATTAAAACAACTCCAAGGTGTGCCGCGCACCTTTGAGCTAGTTGTCAAAATAAAATCGGCTGAGTGCCTTAAGCGCTCGCCTTGGTAGTCCGGTGAAGCTGTTAAGACCTTGCTTGGTCAATAGCGTAGTCAATTCGAAAAGTTATTGTTTGAAATATAATGTTAAGTATCAAGTAAGTTTGGATAAGCTTCTCCCATCTGATTAGTATCTCGACGTGCGCTGTATAAAACCGTTGGAATTACAAGAATAAATTGTACGATACATTTATATAGATTCGATTTAAAACGTAGTCGCTCGTTGATGCTAGTCTTGATTAAAATTAAATCTCGATATGCTGTGTATCTGATATGATGTGCATTTGCTTTCGAACTTAGAAATATAACTCCGCGATACCAATCACTACATAGTACACCACACAACACGTATGCAAAACATCGCTTAGCGCAGACATAACTCTCTGGGTTCCGAGTGATAATCAGCGCTGGAGAACTAACCTCCTACAGCATATACGCTGACTCTGGACCCATCTGCTACACATCTATATATATTATAAGAATGTAAATCGATCTGTGTATCTGTACGGTCTATATTCTTATGAATAAAAAAACGTTGCAGGTGTCCTGGTATAAGTAATAAAATAACTATCAAACAGAATGTAAATCGATCTGTGTATCTGTACGGTTTATAGTCATATGAATAAAAAAATGTTGCAGGTTTATACCAGGAGGTATAAGTAATAAAATAACTTTCAAACGTTTTAGTAACATTTACTCTTTGTTTCATTAAAATTGGTTCCGCCTATGAAAAGTTATTGTAATTTTAATGACGACGCAGCTTAAGTACGAGAGAAAAGTAGATAACTTAATGGACTTAATATATTCAGTTGATTTTATAAGTCACTTTCTTTTTTACATTAGGTTACACATGGACGGAGTCGCAGGCACAACTAATATATACTAAAATCCTAAATCTTGATTTGTATCTTTTTGCGTCTAAATGTATTTGCACGTGTGTGTTAAAAATAAAAGTGTCTTCTTTCGTTTAAAAAATCCGGCTCCATATTTTAATTTAATGACATATTTTGCGACATAATTTACTGCTTATTTACATTAAAATCTATTTAGCTGTTTGTGCGTGACTGACGGACATACAAAGATTTAAACAAGTCTAATTTTACAATTAAGAATACTTATAGTCATATGATATAGTAATTTATTTACACCTAAAGCGATTTGCTTAAAACGATCTCGTTTTTTTAAATTATAATTTTGTCACTACTGCTTAGCCTCTTTAAAATATTTTAATGATATGCAACCTAATTAATACTTAAATCATCTGCCGGTTAATTTCTTTTCTAATTCGGTTCAGTTATGTTATAGATTAGTTCTAACAAAACAGACATTTCAATTTTATTTATATATGTACATATTTATATATTAAAACATTTGACTTATTATCATCCAAGTGAAATATAGTTCAAATAAATATTATATTAAAATATCAAGGAAAAAGAAAAAAACTCATAAATCCTCTCCAAAGTTCTATTAAGGAAATTAGGTTTTTAAACGATCTTTAGGGAGATTTAACAGGATAAGAAGGTTTTTATCAGATCACTGTTGCAGAATGCCGACGGACTAGAGATTTACGAGGGCCCAATAAAATACCAATTTCGTTGATTTAACGCCTGTTTTACGAGTCCAGGCTATCGCTGATAAGCGCTTTGTAGACATGGACGTGTCTTTGGCTTTCTTAGTCTGAGCAATTACTCAATTAGCCATTGTCCAAACAACTTGTAACCAAGAGACAATAGAGAGAGAGGTAAAACTAATTACCACCCGGCTGTATTAATATGTCGAATTTGGTTATATTAAATACAAAAAAAAATAGTTTTCAAAGCTTTTCATACTAGATGTAAGACTTGCCTTCAAATTGTAATACCAAACCTTTAAGGTACGGACAAATTATGCAGTCCTAAAGATTATGTGTTATAGATGTACGAATAGCTCAGAATTAAATAAAAATGCAACCTTTAGATGACCTATTTTTATTTAAGAAAAAACTTATTAACAACCTACTATAAAAGTCGTATCCACCAGCTTTCCTATACATCCATCTGTCTCCCTTGCACACTCGTTTGTTACATTGCTCCATTACGTTTCGTTTCCAACGTAAAAGCCTACATATACAATGTAAATTAAATGTACTCAAATTATAATTTGTTTTAACAGACTAAATTGTCCAATCAACACTCGTTGTCGTAGTAAAAAGTTATTATTGCCTAGTACTAATAACTTGTAGGTGGTAGAGCTACGCTGAAGCTATTAATGGCTTTAGCATGAATGGGCCAGCTCGCCCGGGGTAGTACCACCCTCTCACAGAAAACCGACGTGAAGTAACAGTGCTTGCATTGTTGCGTTTCGTTAGGTCAGTGAGAGTGCCGGAAGACAACTTCCCCTCCCCCTCCCCCCAAACACAGGATAGCAACGCACTGACGATTACTCTGGTGTTGCTAGTGTCTATGAACGGCGGTGATCACTTGCCATCAGGTGACCCACCTGCCCGTTTGCCTCCTATGATATAAAAACTTGACTGACAAAATGTCCTGGCGGTCTAAAAGTATGAAATAGTTATCTAACATCAAATGAGATATTGGTCAAATGCAAAAAAATCTACTGATTTTAGAAATTAAAGTGGTAAAATAGGGAGCGAAGGTTTATCTGGGAGAATCGTTAATTTAAAGTCAGAGACATAGAAACTGGCATGTGTTGTTTACAATTAATTAGGTTACGTTGTTTATGTTTACGGTTGGAATAATAATACCCATCCATCATCGCGGTTGATTGAGGCGAACAACGAAATAATATCTGATTTAGTTACAACAAAATTGTGTTATACCCCGTGGTAAGAGAATTAAAACAGTTTTGATGAGAGTGACCTTTGAGGTGAGACGAGAGGAACATATTAACGTGCACTCGACGTGAAAATGTCAAGTAAAGGTCGCTCGAGTTTGTCGACCGAATGACCTTCTTCTGCACTTCCTTGCTCTAGTATTGTTTCAAATTACCGAACATAGCTTTAATATATATTTATATTGTTGTATCCGATTGGTAGATGTTGTAGATTAAAGTTATGAATCTAAAGAAAAGTGAATAAACAAATTGTGTGAATGTTACTGGGGTGCTGAATGTTTGAAAGGAACTTGCAATATTAAAGCAGCGTAATATTGAAATATTAAACAAAAAAAGCAGGGTGTGTCGTAACGACCCATGATAGAAGTGAAACTTAAGTATTACAGGGTAACATTTAAATTAAAAAAGTATAACAAAAAACGTCATACGATGTTCCCATATGGTCACCCATCGAAGTACTGACCGCGCCCCACGATGCTTAACGTCGGTGATCGCACGAGAACCGGTGTTTCCAACATTCTACACGACACAATGTTTATCCCTGAATAGGTTCGTCGTACAAAAAGGTTGCCGATGAGAATTACAAAGCTCTCCTATAAAAAGTTTAATAAATGTAAACTTAAAAAACAGAGTTGTCTCAATGGATCCGTATAACTAAGAATCCAAGTATAAGAGGTATAAGAGAAGTTTCCATTTCAATTTCTGATTATTGAAACAGTAATTCTCCTTATTTGCGGGGAATAGTTACTTAATTATGTCACTAACGTGGAGTAACATTTTGAAGAAATATAAAGGATACGTTCCGAGATTAGAAAAAAAATTTACTGAAAAAACCCGATCATTTATTGCTATTTGTATTAAAATTATGTGAAAGCTTTAAGAGCTTAGTTATTTTTTATCCTCTTAAATTAGCCATTTGATTTCGGAAGCTCAGCTCAAACTACACTTTCAACTTCAAACTTCACCAATGAGAATTGATCAAAACAAGACCAGCCTTAAAATTTAAATCGAATTAAAAACTTCCAAATGTCGAGGCAGATTTCTCAAGTTATGCCACTAATGCCCGGTTTCTGAGATACTAGGTTAACTACCAATAGTTATTGACTCAACAAAGTTATCCATAAGATAAACTGTGAAATGACGAGTTGAGTTTTACTGACATTTATCGTATGGTTGGGCATTCAGAAACCCTATCTGAGAAGTTATCGAACCGATAACGCTATTGAATAGATAAACTACGATTAAAGTATCTCAGAAACCGGGCATTAGTGTTTGTCTAATTATAAATATGTAAATAAAAAACTCAGTTTAAATAGGTAATGTATTTGTATATGACTACTAATGTTATTAATAATGCACACAGTCATGCTTCAGTTTCTCATAATAGGTAATCTAAATAACGAGACACAGAATTTAATGTCACATTCAGTCTCACATAAACTGTATTGTTAATACATATTCATTTGGAATTGAGAGTTAAAACACATCTTATATAACTCAGCTAGTGCACTTGACACAACAACCAATATCACAGATAAAAATTAAAGTGTGGTTTCAGGATACCTCGCCTAAATACACTATATCATCGACTGTGTTATGCAGACCGGACGACCACCCAGTTATGCCGATGTAGTAATTCCTTATCTTTGTTCAGACGCGTATGGCCACGATTTCCGGCCTTATACCGGGCTGCATAACTATCTTCAAAATATTATGTAACAAAAATAACACGTTTTATTTTAGTAACAGAACTTGAAAGCGTTGCTAATAACATTGATGTGTCGACTGAATTACAATTACTTTTGAAAAATTCTATGGCAAAAGTGAACCATTTGTGTTACAAAATCTCTATATAAACAGTGATTGATTGAATAAGTGCACGTCCAGAGTGGACGCTATAATCGAGCGTCGAGCGTACCGTCGCGTCCGGCGTTCGTTTCAAACGTATGCATTAATACACGAGTGTCCTGAGTGGCGGGCGACCGTCGCTCTTGGACGCTGGACGCTCCGCTGGACGCACCGTCGAACGCAGATGCACTCAGCAAACAGCAGGAACATACTAACAATTATTGACAGATTGAAGTTCAATTACCCGTTTATTTTATTATATGGTCCTAACTGTAAAGGGAAGATATTGTTTCATTTTCTTTGTTGGTATATTCCTGCAACACCGGAGCGGGTAGCTAGTTTGTAATTAAAAAATACAAATAAATTGAAAGAAAACCTTTAAATTGATCTTTGATTAAAACCTATGTAAAAACGCAGTTATATGTAGCTTGAAGCAATGATATTATAACTAAAAAACTTTAGATACGTTACCTACATGACGTTTTGATTAAAAAAAGGCACGATAACGCACATATACGTATATACGTAAAGTAATATTGTATTGCCATACTGTCTTAGATAATATGTGGAAGTAAGACGGCATATTCTCAATATCGGTGGTGAAAAAGAAATAGTTATATGTTACTTGGATACCGGCGGATTCACGGGACAACCGTCAAAAATAAGCTAACTAGCAAAGTTTTAACAAGGCGCTGTCAAAACGTTTATAACCTATCTACAGCTTTTTAGTATTAATATAATTGGCCTGAAGGCATTCTATTTGCCTATGAAAGTCAGATCAAAGTCAATCCAACTGTTTCGGAGATTAGAAAGCACACTCCAATTGTATTTATATGCATAGATTGCAAATAATAAACTTAAGTACATCAGCTGTTTTATCTTATCTGTGGCAATACCCAGAGCGTGTGATGTCTGTTGGAATCACATTGAAGCACGTCACGGCTCGGGAGATTTGAAACGTGTATCCAGTTGGTGGTGTATATAATGCATATATATATTTTACTGTACATATACATATTAACCAGTGATACATTGTTGACAAATACGAAATAGACCTGCTACGTAGACGAGTGGCTGTCGTTTACTTTTACTGCCAAGGAATTATTAGTCTATCGGTGGTGTCCCTTGTTTTGGAATAACTTGTAATTAGCAACAAGTATGTAGGTCATTTAGTCCTGTTACAATCATATAAAAATATTATATTATAATTCGGACACTTCATGCGCCTGCTATATATCACGACCATAATGAATAATTTACAGAAAGGTCATACATGTAGAAGTCATTCGCATAGGTTACATCGTAAAGTGATACTTTTTTCCATCCCCTCAATTATTTTCGTCCATCTATCGCATGTCGGCTGCCATCTATGCATTACACCCGGTTACGGATTTATGCTGAAGTGAAAGGCGCACTAGAGTGTAGCCAAGGCCAATATGGCGGTGCTAATTGCGTAGCATTTATGTTCTCATTCATTCGTGCAAGTGGTCAGCGGTATTTGTGTGTTTTGATCAGTATATCGATGTTAATGTTGTTGTTAAATTACAATTTTTATTTGGATATCCTACCTACTATTGATTTCCCATTTTCATTCCAATTATTAACTTGATATTAAAAACGCAATTTTAATACCCTAAATCGAATAATTCTCCGAAAATGTTTAGTTAAATGCCTACAAGCATAAAAAAAGTGTGTGTACTTATGTACACTCGTTATAAGTTATACAACTTTGACGTACCAAGATAAAAAACTTTTCAAAAATTTTGTTTTTCGCCTTATTCTACGTTTATAGAAAAACGACACTAACAATAGAAAATAGGTTCAATACATTGAAAGTTCGAATACAAATAAATTCAAAGAAAAAAAATGTTGACTATAGCTAACTTCAGGGTGTCGGTTTTTCGTGACGGTGTGCGCGCGCATCATAAAATTTACTCTCATCATTTTTCCCTAACGCGCCAAAAGAAGTATAACTTCAAAAAGATTTACTTGCGGTTTTATAACACCACACAGTGTTTTTTCATATTTTCAGAATACTGGACCTGTGAAATAACAGTGAAAAATAATAATTTTACTGTGATATATGTATATTAAAATAAATAGAAATTCTATTCTTACTTTGAATTGCGATATGTTTTGAGATAACTTGTACAATACAGTAGGCTAATACATCACATAAGGTGAAATATATGTCTGTTTGTTACTTTATTGTATAACTTGCTGTGCCTGTGACTTCGTCCGTGGAACCTTATTTACAACAACAATTATTAATAAAATCATCTGAACATTAGACTGATAAAAAAGCGACTTTTTTTTCTCTTGTTTATATCCAAAATATTGTTGGAAATGTTGAAAAAAAATCCTGTGAAAACCACAGCCCTTAATATTAATATTAAGTTGTCCCGCTTGGAAAATTTCAATTTCCCGTATGATTAAAATAAGAAAGCTTGTTTCTTTATAGTTTAGAATTATATAACTCTTAAATGGTTCATCAAAAAGGCTAGGCCAAATCATTTTCTTGTATAACATTGAACGCTCTACAAAAAATCTATTTAATATTTTTTTGATAAACCGACGCGTTTCGAAGTTATTCAACTTCATTACATAGTATAAAATAAAGTCCCCTACCGCGCCTGTCTGTCTGTCTGTTCGCAATAAACTCAAAAACTACTGAACGGATTTTCATGCCGTTTTCACCAGTGGTTAAAGTGATTCATGAGGCACGTTTTGGTATATATATTGTCAAGGATTTATTTTTAATCAGGGCGGGATAACGTCTGCCGTGCCCGTTAGTTAAAATATAATTTATAATTTTTTCTAATTTTTTTGACGAAACTATCAAGTTTATCAAAATTCTTCTTAATATATGCATAGATAATCACCGTGATCGCTTCATTATGGCCTAATATTCACTTAACCACTACGATAATAGGAATTACAGGCCAGTCCACTCCACTGCACTACGTGTCTCGTAATTTAATTTACCATCTCCTGTAGGTAATCCGATGGCACGTAGGTACCTCGCCCGTATACCGTCTGAGGGACAACATGAACCGGCATTATTTATTGAGTCTGTTTACTTGATCAGGATACCGTTTGTTTATTAAGATAGCTCTCATCCTGCCAGCTGAATAAATAAATAGGTGAATTCTATTGAAGCGAAGGTGGCTTAGTCTTTAGTGTATTCGGATACAATGTCGATTGATATAAATTCAAAACAGTGGAAATGAGCCAGAATTTTCCACGATGTACTACTTTTTCCAAGCCCGCCTGGCTAGCTACTACCTGACTCAAGCTGATTAGCTGTTGTCATATATTGTGACAGATGCACTTGAGAACCAGTTCCCCTCTGGGTTTACCGTGCTGACATCATCATATTCTCATTTACATTAGGTAAGACTGAGGTGAAACGTTGAAAGCGTTTGAACGCCGTATATCAGAAACTACCAATCAGAATTTCAATAGTTTCTCGTTCAATAGTTATATTTACTGTGGAAGCTTATACGTTACTAACATCACGCTATGGCCTTCAGGAGCATAGTAATTTCCATAAAAACAGTAGTTCAAACAATATTACGCACCGTAAAGAAATCGCAGGCAGGATGTGTGGCGGGATAAAAGTGTCAGCGGCTGACAGCTGGTTGAGCGTCCTACGAAAACTGAGCAATATCTAGAGTAAAGAACTGTGAATGCCTATGTTACCTGTTGTTCTTTATACAGATTTTGTTTATTTATCTATCTGCGTCGATAGTTATTCCAAATTTTTAAACAGTGCGACACAGCTTGCTCGCATCGAAAGAGTCAACATCGATCTGAAGATGCTCCGTGAAGGAGCGAAACACGTGTTATCGATTGTCGTGATTACACTCAGACGTAGTGTTTATTTATCTATCTGCGTCGATAGTTATTCCAAATTTTGAAACAGTGCGACACAGCTACTTTATTATAAAACCCGGCCCGGCGGTCTTTGTCATGCTATGATCATTTTATAAAACCCTAGAATACAACCGCAGCGCCACCCACAGGTTCAAATTGTGAATATAAACTATTCTGGAATTCACTGGAATACACACAAAATATATTTGATTGAAGAAGGCGTTACTTTGCGGAAATCCATCATTATATTAGAGTAGACGCTACTTTGCACTTCCGCCTGGAATTGCGACGTGAAAGGTCAGAGTTGAGGGGCTTAATTCACAAGCTTTATCTCCCAGATGAGCCCCTAGATATTACCCCGGACGATGACTGATTGTCCTCCTTGATATTACATTTGAGTTCTATTTCGACGACCGTAGAGCGTCCGAGAAATTTAATTAAGTAACGTATTTTGTTCATATTGTCGATTGTGTTGGCCAGAGGTTAATATTCGATTTTTTTCGAACTGTGTTATATAGTTTAGATTAGCCCAATTGTCAGATACGAAATATATGTTTGAATTCGTGAGATAAACATACCGGTACACATGGCGTCATACGAATTCTTATATATATGAATAGCTTATTTTAGCTTAGACAGATTCGCGGTGTTGGATTCAAGGCACAAGCTGAGATTGGTGCCCTTGAACTTGTCGCCAATTGGTGAAGTGCCTTAAACGCTGGCCTTAGTAGTCCGGTGAAGCTGTGAAGGCCTGTCAGGCCAATAACGTAGTCAGTTCGAAAAAAAAACAATGTAAACTACATATAAAAATGAAGAGTAAGTTCTTTCTTTAATATATTCAGCTGCAATTCTGCGAAATATCACTTCATAACTCATTAAAATAGTCTTATTATAGGGTTCTCAGTTCAATTTTCTACCATTAATTTTTTACTACAGCGCGATTTTTATAGTCCTTTTAAGATCACATTCCCACCCTATAATTATGTATTACTTGCATTCGCCCGTGACTTCGTTTGCATATGTATCTTTGTAAATACACATTACATGTTAAATCTTAGATGCCAGGAATTTTCAAACTTCTTGTCTCGGGATTTAGTACGAGTAAAATGGTAATATAAAACAAAATAACGATAAAACAATCTAGCGTCACCCTGTGGTGGATTATAGTGCAACGAATAGTATGAATTTCATAAAAGATACAGTTTGAATTTTGTCTATTTCGGGTATACCAACAAATTTTTGCATACTCCCATTAATCCCTCGGCTGATTTTTTAAGACCCAAATCTCAAAATGGCGGATAATGTATTTAAATATGTAGGCAATTTAAAAAAAATTATACTTTTATATTACATAATTTATGGTTGTTCAATTTTTTCAAAATTTGTAATAAATACGGATTTTTTTAAAACTTATACTGCCTAGAGTTTATTGACCTGTGCCTCAAGAGGTCTACATTCGTTTAAACCCTCACGGTGTTATTACAAAAAAGTTAAATACGTATTGAATACTTGCTTTAAAAAGGTTTCGTATAAAATCGCCCGAGACAAATTCGCGTTATCCTTTTTCGCAAGTCTAACTTAACGTAACCAAAGCGAGACAATAGAGCAAAATGGCGAACATTCAGCGACCGCGGTGCATTTAATTCGAAACGTTTTTAAAGCAAGTATTCAATACGTAGCACCAGATTAGGCCCCCCTCGGCAGCGACTCAAGCCTAGGTCCGTTCCCTCGGCGTGGAGCCCTTGAGTGCGATGCTCGCGCGATACAGTGACACAAAATCTTACATCACTTGCAAGTGGAAGGGTTTCATTTTTTCCCTTATCAAACTGAAATAGTTTAGAAAATTATCCGATACGAAATATATATAAGAGTTGCTGAGGTATGTATGCCTGGTACACATATATGTTTCAACAACTCATATATGTATGAATAGTTAGCTTAGCTTAGGTTATAACTCAGATAGGTCGCGAGTGGCATGTATCAGGCAACAGATCAAGCCGAGGTGTGCCGTGTACGCTTGAGCTAGTTGTCAAATGAAATCGGCTGAGTGCCTTAAGCGCTCGCCTTAGTAATCGATGAAGCTGTTAAGACCTTGCTAGGTCAATAGCATAGTCAGTTCAAATTAAAAAAAAATCAATACCTATTTAACTTTTTTGTAATAACACCGTTACCGTTTAAGACTGTTCAGGAATTAATGACCTATCTCACGTTAATAATACTTTTTACTTCATTTTTTATACTTCATAAATTTTAGTGTTTGTCCATATTCTGATCTGATGTTAAATTACGATTTGGTTTAAGGTGGAAAATACGCTAAACCTATCAGGACTTTCAAATGCAGCTGCCGGAATACACCAACAGGTGCTTGGCGATAGATTTTCAACTCAGAAGGTGGTAGCTAGACGGACTGAGAAAAAACCCTGCCATTTAATCATGAAGTTTTCTTTTACCGAATACTCCTACTTGACCTTTTCTGTAACCCTGATACTGTATACGCAATTGCATGATTTTCGGTTCAGTATCTAAGGCGTGAAAGTGTAACTAAGAAACTCACATTCGCATTTTATTTATTTGCTAGGGAATAGTTCCTTTGAGGTTACGCTAACAGGCAGCGAAAAGTCTCAAAAGGAGAAAAACTTTATTTTTAATTATTCTTCATTGATGCCCCGCTCTTAGCGTAATAATATATAGCCTTCCTTGATAAATGAAGTATCTAACACCGAAAGAATTTTTCAAATTGGATCAGTAGTTTCCGAGATTAGTGCGTTCAACCAAACAAACAAATAAACAAACTCTGCAGTTTTATATATTAGTATAAATTAGTTATGATTTCAATAAATTCGCGACTGATCGTCAAAGAGTTAAATATCAATTTGTATTACAAAGGGCCACGAATATCTTTGTTATAGTGAATGGAGTTTTTCGTTCGAAGTGAATTCATTATAACAAAAGGGGCAGACAAAGTTTTATAAGTTTGTCTACCACCTCGACGCTGAGGTTTCCATTGAAGGTTACGCACGTCTGCTTTAGAAATATCTAGAAATTTTCTTCATTTAACTTCGTAACATTTTTTTACTCACGTGATATATTATAAATGGTATTTTCTTTTCTTCAAATTGTTATTGAAAAAATGTTTAGTGCTGAAATGTTTATGTTTGGAGTTTATTAGAAACTAGCTGATTCCCCCGATTTCGTTCTTGTGAAATGTGTGTTTATATGGAATGTCTTTTTTTAAAGTAATTTTTCAGTCAACTCTTGTAACTTTATTTATTTTAAGAAGGCATTATTTTGCGGACATCCATCATTAAATATTATTTTTTACGTTACTTTGCACTTCCGTCTGGAATTAATTGGCCGCTACCCCGTCTCATCGCAACAAGAAACTTTTTTTTTATATCATAGGAGGAAAACGAACCGCTGGTCACCTAATTTTAAGTGATTACCACCGTCCATAGATACTTGCAACACCAGAAGAGTCGCAAGTGCGTTGCCACCCTGTGTTTGGGCGGGTTATCCGGCGCTCTCACTGACCGAAGGAAACGCCACAATGCAAGCACTGTTACTTCATGTCGGTTTTCGGCGAGACAGTGGTACTGCCCAGGGCGAGCCGACCCTTTCATGCTGAAACCAGTAATAGCTTCAGCGTGACTCTACCACCTCTGAAACGTTTGATTTTATTTGTGCGAGCTGAATCTGAAAAAGTTAATCCAATTGTTGTGTTTCGCTCTCTCTCACTCTCTCTTTATTACTAGTTTCAGATTAACTTTTTCAGATATACTTCACGCAAATAAAATCAAACGTTTTTTGTTGCAGTGAGACGTGGTAGCGGGCGATCAATTCCAGAAATCAATCATTAAAGTAACGTCCACTATAATATTCCTGTAACTTTATGCCCTATTTTAAGGTTATTTATTGCTTTACCTCTACTGGGAAGTTTAAATGTTATTTATGTATCTAGGCTAATTCGTTAAATAATTTGAAAATATTGATTGGGCTAATATGCTAATTTTCCTTATTTAACAACTAATTTTTGGTCGCAGTTTCGCTTACGTTAATGAAGATTTAATATATTCCTCGGAAACAGTCGTTTTTTTGAGATATAAGGTACTCTAAGTACAGTTTTCCATATGTATATCCCTGATAACGTGTGAGCAAAATTTTACGATAATCGGTTGAGCAGTTTAGGCATGAAAGCGTAACAAATGAACAAACTTTTTTTTTTTTTCGAACTGACTATGTTTTTATCCTAACAAGGTCTTAATAGCTTCACCGGACTACAAATGAACAAACTCATTTTCGTATTTACACTATTAGTTAGGATTATTATAGTAGTAACAAATAATAAATTCGTGTGTATAGAAGAGTAAAGTGAGATTTGGTAAATTTTGAAAACAATATTAAAGACAATGTCCTAATTAGTTCGGAATAAATAAAATTAATATATTTCTATGTAAAGACTTTGTTAATATTTATAAATGATATTTAAATTCAATGAAGACGAGTTCCAGGTACACTAATTGGCTCTGTGAATTATTAGATAATTTACGTTCACCCGTCAAGTAATCTTTCATCAATTATTTCATTATCTTCTTCGGGCTCCGAGTTACTTTGTTGGAAATAAATTAATTTTAAACGAGGCGCTTTGGATCTCATATTAATATTTATTTGAATCTATGAATAGATCTTGTTGTACTAAGAGCACCTCCGTTTATACTATTTTTGTTGAGTTGTGTGTCTTTCAATTGCTTAGTTACCTTTGTATACAGCTACTAGCTATATTCAGTTTGAGAATTGTGTTCTATAATACTTGTATATGTCGGGGTAAAGGCTAAATGCGGTCCATGTAGAAGTATGACGTCATCCGTGGTGACGTCATGCTTATAATTTGATCGATCAATCCACCAAGACCAATCGAATAATAACATTAGCCGATACAGAAATGCAATACTTTATATTGTTACTAATTATACGTAGACTGACGCACGTACGTACGTGACTAGCCTATATTTTTCGTTGTTGCTTGCCTTACAAGGCCTTCAAAGGACAAAACTGACAACCAATAATAATCAAGATGCATTAGCAGCAAGTATTTTGTCCAACCAATGGTATTTCAGAACGCAGTAATAGTAACTCCCGGGATATCGTCAATAGTACGGACAAAACATAGTGTAAAAATGTGAGAAAAACGGATTAATTGAAAGTAAAACATGTTTCTAGACAAAAATAAACTGGATCTGTTACAATTCTGCTATATATTGAAATCCGTGAATAGGTGTAAAATTATTTAGTTTTGTTTTGGGGTGTAAGGGGTGTCGAGTTACATCATAAGACTTGAGACACCCAAGCCAGCCTGCACGTGGTGCACTCTGCTGAATAACGAACGAGGCAATGGCGAAAGTGGGGTGGTAGGGTTTTACAGCCTGACTGGGTCGCAATCACCATGTATACGGCGAAAAACCCCGTAATAGTGATTCGCTTCTGCGGGTTGCGTTTCGGGATCAGCCTGTACATATCCAGCTTTTTGCAGGCCGGCATGACAGCGGCGACCGGCGATGGATAGTGTGTCACTCGGTGGTCGTCATTGTTTTTGGATTGTACTGTGCTTACCGGTGCAGTCATATTGCCGTGGTACAATGAAAAAAAAAACGATGTAATAATATTAAAAAAGTAAAAATAATAATGCAAATTGTCTTTTTTCAATAAATCCAATGTGTTAATACTCAAAATACATATTTTCAAATATCGCACATGCGATTAGGGGACGGAGTCGGTTGAGATAAATCTCACGACTTATCACCAGGAAGGAAACATCGAAAATCCTCAAAAACATTCACGTATTTAATGGAGAACCCCTTAGGTTAGTTTAAAGGAAAGATATATAATAACCTAGCATTGTTTTATAATCCGCACCGTGGAAGCACAATCGATCTCTCACAGAACTGAGGCTAACTGTGGAACCAAAATAACTTACCTCCTTTATAGCCAGATCCAGATTTCTCGAAGTTTGTTGCTTTAGGAAACCGCTGCGAGGTAAATACGTGGGTGAGATCTAACGATTTATTAGTGATTTCTTTTACGAGTCCATCGTCGGAACGCTGCTTATTAATTAAATTATCAATTATATCGCCAAAGTCTTCTATTATGTGATTAAATTCGTTCGTTTCATTTCTGTTTTTATTTACAGTTGACGAGAAATCCTTGAATATCTTAGTGAGTGTTGTATCGTCAACTCTCAGCTTTTGCATTGAACTATTTTGCGTTTCCTTTGGACCATTATCTATAATATTACTCGCTTTGGTATATGCATTGTCTGCGTAAACTATTTTCGTCTGATTCTTATCAATTGCTTCTAATACTGTATTGGCAAATGATATACTCTCGTTACTACCTAATTTATTGCTTGCGGTTGTTTTTCGTCTGAATCTATCGAGTAGTGTCTGATATTCTTTAACATTTGTACTTATTGTTGTTAATTCATTGATTGTGATATTAAATATATTGTTGAAGTTAGTTCCTTCTTCAGAATTTTCATTTGCGATGTGTTTATTTTGAATCAACATTTGGGTGTTGGGTAAAGGCATTATAAGGGATAGAGTGAGAATTTTTAAAGACGTTTCGTAAAGGGATGAGTAAAGGTTTAGGGACGATGTGTTTGGTTGTTGGTTCGTCATGCCAGGCCGGCTTTAACGCCGACAATTCTGAAACAAAAATAAAAAGATATATTATTAAATTGTGTAGTATTTGAAGCAATGTTGGTTTCGTTGATAGCATCTGCAGTAGATAGATACCACGTCGATGGACATAGGTTCGAATCCTAGCAACTGAATTGGGACTATCGATGAAGGAAAACTTCGTGGTGAAGCTATAACATGGTGGTAGGGTTTTGTTCTAATTCCGCCTGGCTAGCTACAACCCTTAGGTTGAAAATCTGTCGCAAAGCACTATATTGGTTTGGTTGGTACTATTGATTGCATTTGAGAGCCAGGTCCCTCTAGGTTTACCAGGTTTACCATCTTGGACCACGTCGTCATTTAACATCAGATGAGATTGTGGTCAAAGGCCAATACCTATAAAGTATAAAAAAAACTACAAATGATAATTATTTAGCAATACACTTTGTAAAAAGGGATTTAGCCATTTTTACTTAAACTTTTACGCCGCAAAAGTACTGCGTCGACTTAATATGAGTACATTATAGTTATTTTCAGAATATCGCTAAATATATAAGAATATATCTTACAGTTTTAGTCAGTAACATTCTACGTCTAAGTATATATCGCTATCAATGCTTTAATGGCATTTTATGTCGAGATCAACCGACATGTATTCATTTATAAGGGGACTGCGCGATGATTGATTACATTTCTCGAAAGTTGCTATTGATTTATTGTTTTTAATACTTTTATATCTATATTATACTATATAAGCTTACAAATTCAGTTTCCTATTCTCTATTGTAAAATATATTGTTCACATTTTAAGCCGAACAAAAAAGCTAAGCAGCGAGCTCACATAAAAGATCGTATCGGCTCGGATCATCTTTTAACTTTTGAATAAAGTTGCTATTCATTGGATATTCGTGACGCTGATTTAGACTTTGTGACGGACACAGAAGAACGAAAATTGAATGATAAGAATAGGTTCCTCCGTTTAAAGGAATAGGTATCTGTCATTTTGAACTTAGCAGATACTCACTACAATGGCGTATTCTTAATTGAAAATGAGTTAGCAATGCAGTGTGTTAGCCAATGTCTGTAGGAATTACTTTATTATTTATAAATAGGCGATTGTACAACAGCTTAGTACCATTTTCTTCTCTGTTTGGCGTATTCTTAATTGAAAATGAGTTAGCAATGCAGTGTGTTAGCCAATGTCTGTAGGAATTACTTTATTATTTATAAATAGGCGATTGTACAACAGCTTAGTACCATTTTCTTCTCTGTTTGCCAAATGATTTTCTTTATTAATTTATACTACAGCTTAGTCCAAACTCGTTTGACATGATGCTTAAACACATTTTCCGGCAAATCAGCAATATGCTTTGAGACTTTCTTCTAACACGATTACCTTAAATATGTACATACACATATATTACCGATTTGTCGGATAGTGAGTTCAAGAGCCATGTACTTAGCAAACTTCACGTCGGTTTTCTATGAGAGGGTGGTACTACCAAGGGAGAGCCGACTCATTCATGCTGAAACCAGTACTAGCTTCAGCGTGACTCCTATGTCCTTTCTCAGGCTCTAGACTATCTGTGTACCAAATTAATTTCAATCGGTTGAGTAGTTTTGTCGTGAAAGCGCGACAGAGAGCGTTCCTCATCAATCCCTTTATCCACCGGTGAAAACCGTATGAAAATCCGTTCGGTAGTTTTTAAGTTTATCGCGAACAGACAGACAGATAGACGCCGTAGGGGACTTTGTTTTATACTATGTAATGATTAAGGATTATGTACGTGTATTTGTGACTGAAGTCCTCCTTAATACATAGATTTTGATGACATTTATTGTGTTTTTGACTATACCTCGGAATACTTTTTTTTATATCATAGGAGGCAAACGCTAAGATGGGTCACCTGATGTTAAGTGATCACCAACGTCCATAGACACTTGCAACACCAGGGGAGGTTTAGATTCATAATTGGAACCGTTGCGATCTGCTTTGAGGATTTTTTTTTTATTTTCAGTGAAATGCAAAAGTCTATAAAATAGAAAAAAACTTTTTTTGTCTATGTTGCTTGTCTATTACTGTAAATTGTTTGTCTACATTCACATATGTGCACTTTTGTTTTAATCGAGAGCTATTAGAAGCGTCTAATATATGGAATTAAATACGTTCAACTTACATTAGTATGGTATTTGATGACCGAATTAAGTCAGCTATTCGGGTCATGTGCGGTCTGTTTCGAGTTTAGATTAATTTGTTGCTAAATTCTACCAGCGGTTACATCTAAATTGGAAATGGTACCACCGTAATTGTGAAACTATAAAAGTGTTCTAATTTCGCACAATGTATGTGTAATTTAATTAGAATTATAAAGTAACCGTGCTTGCATTGTTGCGTTTCTTTCGATTAGTGAGAGCGCCGGAGACCATCCACCCACCTCCCCTCCCGTTTTCTCCACCCCCAAACACAGGCTGGGAATGTACTTGTAGGGGGAGGAGGAGAGGCAGGGGGAGGGGAAGTGGTCTTCCGGCACCCTACTCATCGAACGAAACGCAACAATGCAAGCAATGTTACTTCACGTCGGTAAATCTGTGAGAGGATGGTAGTACCCCGGGCGAGCTAACCCATTCATGCTGAAACCACTAATAGCTTCAGCGTGGCTCTACCACCTACAGAATTACAGAAACAAAGTACAGAAACAGCATTATAAAATATATACAGCGTACAAAAGAATAATTAGTTTATTCAATTTTTGCTTTTACGGGTACCAATAATTTCTTTTATCGCAAACCGTGTTTAAATTGCCTATGGGTGTATCCATATATCACTACGTACTATAAAACATGGTATTTTGCCGCGTCTGCCTGTCTGTCTATTCGCGATAAACTCAAAAACGGCTAAACGGATTTTCATACGCTTTTCACCAGTAGATAAAGTAATTTGTGAGGAAGATTTAAGCATGTAATTGTCAAGGTGAACGTTTGCCGGGTTCGCTAGTATAAATGTAAAATGTGAATAAAAATATACACGAGAGAGGAGATGGTGAATACAGTAGTGTTGTATGTATATGCAGTAACGAAAGGAATAATTTCTACTTATAATGCAGAGTTGCAAAATTACCATCAGTTTATTAAAACCGAATGTATTAAAACAAACCGAAAAATATTTGAAAAACAACGTAGTTTCCTTGTCTGATGTTGTTAGTTCCGAAAAATAAGGGCATTGTGATTAGAAAAAAGAAGAAGATAAATTGGCCTATCCTGTATTCGACTGGGTCTGACTTTGTATACATAAAACAGTATTAAGTAGTCTTGTCTTTATAGTATATCATACATCAAATATCATAGTGTACCATTATTGATAATTAAATAAAAGATATATTTTACATAAACGAATCCAATTGAATTATAAAGTACTCCTGTATTATTTTCTTTAAAAAAATCTATAATATAAACTATTGAGAAATAGAGATGATAAAATTGAATTGTTAAGTTTATTGTGCGATCATATATTTGTTTAATATCGCTACATTTATTTATAAGAAATTACACAATTGACGAGAAATCACCCAAAAAATATAACGATCAGCCAAATTCATTCACGGCCTCACGATTCTTTTCACGGAATTTCACCTTCGGAACACGTTTTAAGATAAATCAGAAGATGTTTACGCAGAGTAAATACGTTTCCATTCGCTTCGATAAATATGTTTCAACAATCAGCTATGAACACATCAAAGCCCTTTTATCTTTAAGCGATTTGTTGCAAGAAGTGTTAACGAATTAATCAGGAAGTAATTATATACTAAAATTGTTTCCTTCTTATATATGCTAAAATACTATTGGATATTCACGTTACAGGTAACTGCAAAACCGTATTAAAACAAAAATACTTTGTTCAAAAAATTCTATCACTGGTTGAAAAAATAAACCAGCTATCGGCAAGGAATTCGATCGGCTAAACCGTTCTATAAAAACCTTTTGGTTTTTTTAAATGAAGGAAGAATATAATTAGGTTATCTATACGAATAAACAAACTTGTAGTGTCTGTTCGTAATGCTAGATTAATAGCTTTTTACTATATGGATTTGAAAGTAATATATGTATATAACATATTTAAAAAGAGGAATATTTAAATATTTTGTCTGCCTGTTTGTTCCGGTTAATCTTGACGGGACTTTCACTGGGTTTAATAAAGGTTAGGGTTACGCGCAAATATAATAAATTAAAGAAGCAATGTCCAGAACCTTAAACCCATGCGCACCTTTACACTGAATAAAATTTCATTGTTAAAGAAGTCGCAAGTCACGGGAAACAGATAGCTTATAATAATTACGTTATTTGGATACTTTTGAACAAATGTTGAAGATTATTTTTAAAATATATAATTACTAGTATATTTTAGTAGACAAACAAACTGTTGTGTCACCTGATGTTAAGTGATAACCACCGTCCATTGACATTTGCAACACCAGAAGAGTCGCAAGTGTGTTGCCAGCCTGTGTTGGAGGGGAAGTAGGGAAAAGGAAGGGAAGAGGAGGAAGGGGAAGAAAGGTGGGCCTCCGGTGCTCTCACTGACCGAACGAAACGCAGCAATGCAAGCATTGTTACTTCACGTCGGTTTTCTGTGAGAGGGTGGTACTACCCTGTGTTTGAGAGAAGGAAGAGTGGGGAAGTGAGGAGGGGGAAGGGAGTGTGGTTTGAGGCTATAGTATATATAACACCTGACTAATGGCCAGTTTCTGAGATACTTGGTTAAACTACCAATAGTTATTGATTCAACAAAGTTATCCATAAGATAAACTCAAATGGCCCGTTGCGTTTTACTGACATTTATCGTATGATTGTGTGTTCAGAAACGCAATTTGTCAAGTTATCGAACCGATAACGCTATTGAACAGATAAACTACAATTAAAGTACCTCAGAAACCGGGCACTAGTTATTTTTATTGTCATTTTTTTCCATTAATTCAATCTGGTAATGTCTAAGTATACCGCCATACGAAATTTACCTGTTGCCAAGCTATTATTACAGCTTATAGTTTAAACAACTTCAAAAAGGTCCTACATCATTCATATATAATTTGTAACTTCTATGAACTAAATCAGAACACTTAGATAGTCTAGGTTTTATTTTGGATTTAATTAAAGTGTCGCCAGTGCCTGTTTAATTTAACCCTACACAGATTTTAGTCTTCAAAACCACAACACCTAACATTTAGTAAGGTCTAAACAAGATAGCATACATTATACTTCCATTTGCGAAGGGTGAATATAAATGTAAAAAAATGAAATTCATCAGTCCCTAACTCTTCGCATTTCGAATTCAAATGTTAAGAATTTCCATAACATGCATATTCTGTTTATGATTTGGAGTTAAAATACGAACACAGCTGGATATGTTTTTCGCTGACATTTACGTGTAAGAAAGATTGCTTATATTATCCAAATTTTGTGAGTGAAATTTGCAAGGAGTGTTTCAAATTCCTGTAGATAAAGGTAACGCGACTGTAAAATTAGCTCTTTAGGGACGAGGCGTGAATTTTTATGGCTGCCATTGGCGGTTTTTTTTCATATTAGTCTTAGTATTTTTATATTACTTAACTACCCTTACTTGAAGCTTGGAGTAGTAATAATATGTTTTAAAATAAATACATTTATGAAAATACTATCAGCCATTTATGAATTCATCTGCATTTATATTGTAGCTACCGAGTATGTCATCCTCTTTGGCAGACTGGCTGTAACGTTTGAATTTATTGTAAATACGTAATTCAAATAATTGAACGATCGCTTGTCTGTATAAATACCATATATGAAGTTAGAAACAAACAGAATATTTTACGCACTCCGAGACTTACTGTTGTGCTGTCTAATGCCCGGTTTCTGAGTCGCATTTATCTATTCAATAGCGTTATCGGTTCGATAAAATTTCAACAACAAAAAAACCTCCGTTAAACTTAATTGACCAATCTGGGCATTTTCTTTTTTTGTTAACTTTTATTTGACATTTTAAATAGTTTTTAATTTCTTGACAATGACATGTCATTGACGAACAACTAACGAATTGAAAAGTTTTGTATCTAAAATAATTAAATTACAAAGTAAATAATTATAAAATAAAATTAAACCATCAACTAATCTCCATAGTATTTTTAATCATAATATTACTACTATAACTTAAAATAATACTCGTAAAACCAATTTTTAACTCTCTTTTTTAAATAGAGCCATCTAAGAACATCAAAGAACTAGTTTTGGGTTTCATAGTTATTTAACAACTCGTTGTGTACTCAGAAACGCATTGAAAATTTATCTAATGGATAACTTTATTGAGTCAATAACTAATAATAGTTTAACTGAGTACCTCTGAGACCGGGCATAAGCCAGTTTAGACTCCTACAGCAGTAAAGCCAGGGGCTCCTACAATAACTTTAAGAATGGTGATGCCATATATTATTTTTGTATAATTTTAACAGTTTATGCTTAGCCGAGAAAGTTTTCAAGTGACAGATATTCATGTTTTATTATTTTATATCTTACGAAGCAAACGAAGAGTTGGGTCACCTGATGTTAAGTGATCACCACCGTCCATAGACACTAACTACAACAAATGAGTCCTACTCACTGACCGAACTAAACGCATCAATGCAAGCACTGTTACTTCACGTCGGTTTTCTATGAGAGGTGGTAGTATCGCGAGTGAGCCGACCCATTCATGATGAAACCAGTAATGGCTTCAGCATGGCTCTACCACCTACTAAGACAGGCTTAAAACTAATATAAGATAGATAATAAATAATGTTCAGAACTTGTAATTTTGGTTTGTGACCATTTTGCGTTTAATTAGTAGCTTATCTTGGACAATTAAAAAACATTGACACTAACTTTATTAACATTAACACATATTATAGCATAACACATGCAAATCTTCTATACATTGCTAGCTAACCCTGCTGTGACTCAGTTATTACATGTTGAATTTAATAAAATACGTGCACCATAAAGTAAACTGGAGTTGAAAAAAAAGATTGAAAATAAAACGTGGCGCCAACTATGAGATCTATATCAATTGGACCTACAGTTTTCGGTTAACAAACTAATTTAAAGTGCCACCTGTTCGGGACTGATGAACCTCACAATTAATAACAATAAATAACATTGTCAATAATTTAATTAGTAAATAAAAATATTTAGGCCATTAATCGAAATATAAATTATCCTATCTCTTAAGTTGGACCAAGTTATACGTAAATACCAACTTTCATGATGATCGGTTAAATAGTTTCGGAGCTCATCGTGGACAAACATTATGACACTGGATTTTTGTATATTTAGATATTGCAGTAACGTTTCATTAATATCCGTTCAATAGTTTTTTGTGTGGCAGTGTATAAAACATCCAACCATTTTGACTGACTTTCTTATTTGTAAACTAATTTCTGCCTGTGACTTTGCCCGCGTGGAATAGTCACTTTGGGCTAATGCTAACACGCAGCGAAAGCTTTCAAAAGGAAAAAAAATCCAATTTTTAATCATTTTCATTGATGCTCCGCTCCTATTAGTCTTGGCATGATGATATATAATCTATGGCCTTCCTAAATGAGCTATCTAACACTAAAAGAATTTTTCAAATCGGACAAGTAGTTCCTGAGATTAATGTGTTCAAGCAAACTCTTCCCGTCTTATTACAAAAAAGTTAAATACATATTAAATACTTGGTTGTCACCCTGATCCGGGCTCCCTCCACCACAATGTGAGCCCCAGGAGGTGGCCCCCGCCGAGGCCCATGAAAGAGTAAGGCCTCGGTCTTCTCGAGAGCCACCCTGAGGCCCAACCTCCTTATGCGCCCGACCACGAGGGTTATGGCCATCGTGGCCAGGCGCTCCACTTCCTTCCATTCCCCACCCCGGGCTACGACTAGGGTGTCGTCCGCGTAACAGATGAGGCGTGCTCCGTATGGGAGCACGCCGCGGAGCACCCAGTCGTAGCCCATGTTCCACAGGAGCGGCCCCAAGGCCGACCCCTGTGGAACCCCTCGCCTTATGGCCCACCGCACCATACGCCCGTCGCCGTCTACGTAGGCGACCTCCCTATCTTCGAGGTACGCCTCCAGCACTCGCCGCAGGTAGGGGGGCACTCCGAAATATCGGAGCGCCTCCCGTATGACCCCATGCGGCAGGGTGTTGAAGGCGTTGGCGATGTCAAGGGACACCGCCAAAACCCTCTCCCCCTGGGAGGTCGTTAGTCTTAGTATTTTTATATTACTTAACTACCCTTACTTGAAGCTTGGAGTAGTAATAATATGTTTTAAAATAAATACATTTATGAAAATACTATCAGCCATTTATGAATTCATCTGCATTTATATTGTAGCTACCGAGTATGTCATCCTCTTTGGCAGACTGGCTGAAACCTTTGTACATATTGTAAATAGAATGTCGTTCAAACAAATGAACGATCGCGTGTCTCTATAAATACCATATATGAAGTTAGAAACAAACAGAATATTTTACGCACTCCGAGACTTACTGTTGTGCTATCTAATGCCCGGTTTCTGAGTCGCATTTATCTATTCAATAGCGTTATCGGTTCGATAAAATTTCAACAACAAAAAAACCTCCGTTAAACTTAATTGACCAATCTGGGTATTTTCTTTTTTTGGTAACTTTTATTTGACATTTTAAATAGTTTTTAATTCCTTGACAATGATATGTCATTGACGAACAACTAACGAATTGAAAAGTTTTGTATCTAAAATAATTAAATTACAAAGTAAATAATTATAAAATAAAATTAAACCATCAACTAATCTCCATAGTATTTTTAATCATAATATTACTACTATAACTTAAAATAATACTCGTAAAACCAATTTTTAACTCTCTTTTTTAAATAGAGCCATCTAAGAACATCAAAGAACTAGTTTTGGGTTTCATAGTTATTTAACAACTCGTTGTGTACTCAGAAACGCATTGAAAATTTATCTAATGGATAACTTTATTGAGTCAATAACTAATAATAGTTTAACTGAGTACCTCTGAGACCGGGCATAAGCCAGTTTAGACTCCTACAGCAGTAAAGCCAGGGGCTCCTACAATAACTTTAAGAATGGTGATGCCATATATTATTTTTGTATAATTTTACTGCGGTCACCCGAGGCAAGTTCGCGTTGTCCTTTTCCACAAGTCTAATGTAACGTAACCAAAGCGAGAAAAAAGAGCAAGACAGTGAACATTCAGCGACCGCGGTGTATTTAATATGAGACCTTTTTAAAGCCAGGGTTCAATACGTATTTAACTTTTTTGTAATAACACCGTTCATAGAATAGTATAGAAGTATATATACTCGTATAGCGTCTCATACTTCATCATTTCGCGTGCTAGCATCTGTTATTTGTAATTAAACCTTTTTTATAATACGAGTGTTGATTTAAACCTATCTTTCCAGTTGACAGTGTATTCTAACTGGGCACAATCCATTTTCATTTCTTTATAACAATGCTCGTGACATTTGAATAGAAACTACTTCCGGATACGTCGCTACCAGTAATTCGTTATAAAATCTCAGTATTCAATTTAGCTGCAAATTCCATTATTATTCGTACAATTTATTCTCAATTTTGTATATGATTAAATACCGCGTTCACGTAGACTTGCTACATTAATATTAGGTTTTCGATGAAAAAGTATATCGTGATAAAATCATAGGTTATGATGAGTCAAAATTGTTGGATCACCATACAACATTTTATGTCCCCTTCAGTCTGACAAGTTGATTTACAGAAATCCATTTGTTCTTACGCCACATAAATTATATACTATACCAATCTAATTTATATATTTTCAGTATTATCGCTATATGGACCTTTACTATAAGGAAATATTCCTTTATGTATGTCAAAGCAATGTGGTGTACGTAATCCCGTTTATGGTTTTTGAGAACGGTAAGTGTATCCCAAAACCCTTAGAACGTTAACAAGCGTAAAAATGCGAGATAAGACGAACGTACATTTTTCTCGTGACCAAAATGATCCAATTCTGACATCCTTCTTCATAATGATCGGATTTTGGGATGCCATTTATTCCGCTTGGAGCGATCAAAGTCAAGAATTTGTTTGAAGAAATCAGGTGAATGTGAACGTTAACATAAAATAGGTAGATGATAATCGTTTCAATGTACGATATAATATTAGTCAATAGTTTTTTTAATGTTATAGCAGGCAAACGAACAGATGGTTCACCTGACGTTAAGTGATCACCACCGTCCATAGACACTAACAACACCAGGGGAGTCGAAAGTGCGTTGCTAGCCTGTATGTGGGGGAAAGAGAGGGAGAGGGAGAGGAGGTGGGCCTCCGGCGCTCTCACTGACCGAACGAAACGCAAAAATGCAAGCACTGTTACTTCACGTCGGTATTCTATGAGAGAGTGGTAGTAATCAGTAGTAGCTTCAGTGTGGCTCTCCCACCTATAAAATAGGTGTACTACATAGTCAGTCATGTAGTGGATTTTATCTATTTATTTATTTACACACGTGGATAATGCAATAGTCAACCGTCCGATGAATAGTATAATAACAGTAAGGAGTAATCTAGACCGAAAACATACACTGTTAACTTACACTGTTAATAAAAATGAAAAATTAAAATTATCTAACAGTAAATATTGAGTAACGTCAAAAAGAAAAAAAAGAACAAATGAAAACGTGAATATGAATCGATCTTTAAAAACTAAAATTAATCTATAGAAAAGATAAAAAGATCGCAAATATAATTAAGAATATTAAAATATAGTTTACTGAATGCTATTTAAATAGTCATGGTATAACTGAATAATACGAAGTAACGTACATATAAGCCTACTGTATGAAATTCAGTACATTTAGATGAAAATCATATTAAAATCCTTTTAAAAGAACGTATACCTTACACAAAAATACACGAACAGCGTATTGCTTTTATACAATTTATTACTGCACATTCATTACAGAACTGCTAAAATAATGCGTTCACGATAAAATCGGTTTGGTCTATCAAAAGTTATTGTAATTTTAATGACGACGCGACTGAAGTATGAAAGAATAGGACATAAGTAAATAAGTTTAATACATTCAGGTGACTATATTAATCACAATTTTTTACATAAACTTCCACGTGGACGAAGTCGCGGTCACAGCTAGTTAGAAATAAAATCGTTGTATTAATCCGGAACCATTTGTAATAACAACAAGATAAATAAAGTATTATAAATATAATTAGGGTTTTGAAATGCCTCTATAAATTGCGTTCCAGCACTCCGGAGATACTGCGGTCCTCTGGGAGTGATACGAACGTAATTGGCTATATCTTGTTTGCTGGGGAATCGGACTTATTTGGCCGTGAAGAGGAAGTTCCGCAAAATGTCAAATTAAGGATTACTCTTATCTGTCCTACAGTACAATTCGATAAGGCAGATGTTTTTACCGCGTTATTGATTAACTTTTCAATGGTACTGCATCTGAATAATCTAATACTAACTTTCGTAGTACTAAAAGATTAGAAATTCTTAGAAAAGTAAATGTGTTAAGCCTGGAATACGTTCGGTTTTTGATACGTTATTTTTATATAACTTATTAAATAACAAGATTGACTGTCCCTGTTTATTAGAGTGAATTGGTTTGAGAATTATTATGAAACAGCCTCGGTACTACGGTATTTCACGAAAGCTTAACAAAATCTATTATGCCTGTAATTTACTGTTGAATGAATGCACACATTCATATAATCCTAATGTAGCTAATATAGACACATTCTTTGACAGCAGTGCAGCTTTTAAAAGTAAAGTTATCGAAGAATTTCAATCCTCGGTAAAAATATGCAAATGAGACCCATAAACTAACACAAATATACACATACTAGCTGACTTGGCAACGCGTTGCTGTGGCTCACTTATTATGTGTTGAATTATTGACAATTTAAACGTGTCGCCATCTATGAGATATGTATAAAAGTTTTTAGGTTTAGGTATAGTTTTAGGTATAGGATTTTTTTTTAGGATATACTTCTTTTCTGTACCCCTGAGAACGGGTACACAATATTCCATGATAACCGATTGCATAGTTATAACTTGAAAACATAACAAAACAAAAATTATAATATTAGTAAAGATAATATAAGACGATTCGTGGCTCTTAGAACTGTAGAAAAACCGTTCCATATTTCATGTTAAAATTTAATTTCCCAAGTGTTGAATATTTCGAGTTATACCATTAGTTTACTAAGAGTGCGGTGTGCTTATTTTCAATTTCCATCCACGTTTAAAGAAAATAACGAGAACAAGTGCAAAACAAATTGGCGACCCGCCTCGCAGCCGGTTGCCTGCTCAAACGTATTAACCTGAAAATTCTATTTCAAAGAAAAAACGCGACAATGGCCCCATAATAAATGGAAACGGTGGATTACCCATTTACAAGGGAAATTTATTTAAGTTGAAATGTAATTTATTTTGGATATACAAATGTCTTTATTTTTAAATTACAAAATATTATCCTTAACTGCGGCCCCAAACTAGGCAATGCCTGCCTCGTGGGTGACTAATACTTGATTACAGTTTGACCTAATTGATGGTGAAACGCATTAATTTAACATTTTAAGGGACATTCAATTTTAAGAGGATTAAATTTAGGAGAAAAATGACCCAAAAATGGTTATAATCCCTACATGTTATAAAACAAAGTCCTCCGCCGCGTCTTCGGGCGAGAGTACCAGACAGTCAGTAATAAACCTATCACAGTAATACTTCTTAGGACTGTGACGACGTTAATGTTAGTGTATAGCTATCATAGCTTAGTTATACCATGTTCGTACATTGCGTCGATGGACGTAAGTTCGAATCCTTGCAACTGAGTTGGAGCTTTCGGTAAAGGAACACATTGTGACAAAACCACAGCATGGTTGTAAGGCCAAAGTCCGCCTGGCTGGCTAACAACGCAGGCGAAGACGCGGGAATCAGCTTGTAACTAAATAAATGTCAGAGTGTGAGACAACGTGTGTGTAGTTATGAGGAGTGTAAGTAAGTAAGTGAGTGTGTATTTGTGTATGTGCTTGTATGACAGATATGTATAATTCTTTGGATGTCTTTGTCAATAGAGTATCCTGAGTAGATCGTCCGTCTGTTCGTAGGAACTGCTATGAAACCATCACAAGATCGCAAATATAATTAAGAATATTAAAATATAGTTTACTGAATGCTATTTAAATAGTCATGGTATAACTGAATAATACGAAGTAACGTACATATAAGCCTACTGTATGAAATTCAGTACATTTAGATGAAAATCATATTAAAATCCTTTTAAAAGAACGTATACCTTACACAAAAATACACGAACAGCGTATTGCTTTTATACAATTTATTACTGCACATTCATTACAGAACTGCTAAAATAATGCGTTCACGATAAAATCGGTTTGGTCTATCAAAAGTTATTGTAATTTTAATGACGACGCGACTGAAGTATGAAAGAATAGGACATAAGTAAATAAGTTTAATACATTCAGGTGACTATATTAATCACAATTTTTTACATAAACTTCCACGTGGACGAAGTCGCGGTCACAGCTAGTTAGAAATAAAATCGTTGTATTAATCCGGAACCATTTGTAATAACAACAAGATAAATAAAGTATTATAAATATAATTAGGGTTTTGAAATGCCTCTATAAATTGCGTTCCAGCACTCCGGAGATACTGCGGTCCTCTGGGAGTGATACGAACGTAATTGGCTATATCTTGTTTGCTGGGGAATCGGACTTATTTGGCCGTGAAGAGGAAGTTCCGCAAAATGTCAAATTAAGGATTACTCTTATCTGTCCTACAGTACAATTCGATAAGGCAGATGTTTTTACCGCGTTATTGATTAACTTTTCAATGGTACTGCATCTGAATAATCTAATACTAACTTTCGTAGTACTAAAAGATTAGAAATTCTTAGAAAAGTAAATGTGTTAAGCCTGGAATACGTTCGGTTTTTGATATGTTATTTTTATATAACTTATTAAATAACAAGATTGACTGTCCCTGTTTATTAGAGAGAATTGGTTTTAGAACTATTATGAAACAGCGTCGGTACTCTCGGATATTTCACGAAAGCTTAACAAAATCTATTATGCCTGTAAGTGTTAAATGGATTCATATAATCTTCATGTAGCTAATTTTGACATATTCTTTGACAATAGTGCAGCTTTTAAAAGTAAAGTTATCGAAGAACTTCAATCCTCGGTAAAAATATGCAAATGAGACCCATAAACTAACACAAATATACACATACTAGCTGACTTGGCAACGCGTTGCTGTGGCTCACTTATTATGTGTTGAATTATTGACAATTTAAACGTGTCGCCATCTATGAGATATGTATAAAAGTTTTTAGGTTTAGGTATAGTTTTAGGTATAGGATTTTTTTTTAGGATATACATCTTTTCTGTACCCCTGAGAACGGGTACACAATATTCCATGATAACCGATTGCATAGTTATAACTTGAAAACATAACAAAACAAAAATTATAATATTAGTAAAGATAATATAAGACGATTCGTGGCTCTTAGAACTGTAGAAAAACCGATCCATATTTCATGTTAAAATTTAATTTCCCAAGTGTTAAATATTTCGAGTTATACCATTAGTTTACTAAGAGTGCGGTGTGCTTATTTTCAATTTCCATCCACGTTTAAAGAAAATGACGAGAACAAGTGCAAAACAAATTGGCGACCCGCCTCGCAGCCGGTTGCCTGCTCAAACGTATTAACCTGAAAATTCTATTTCAAAGAAAAAACGCGACAATGGCCCCATAATAAATGGAAACGGTGGATTACCCATTTACAAGGGAAATTTATTTAAGTTGAAATGTAATTTATTTTGGATATACAAATGTCTTTATTTTTACATAACAAAATATTATCCTTAACTACGGCCGCAAACTAGGCAATGCCTGCCTCGTGGGTGCCTAATACTTGATGACAGTTTGACCTAATTGATGGTGAAACGCATTAATTTAACATTTTAAGGGACATTCAATTTTAAGAGGATTAAATTTAGGAGAAAAATGACCCAAAAATGGTTATAATCCCTACATGTTATAAAACAAAGTCCTCCGCCGCGTCTGTCTTTCTCTGTTCGTGATAAACTCAAAAACTACTTAGCGGATTTTCATGCGGCTTGCATTAATAGATACGATGATCCACGTGGAAGGTTTAGGTATATAATTTTTGTCAATAATTTGTAAATTGTAAAAGTTGGAAGTGTCGGAAAAAGTCAAGCCGCTTGGGAACTTTCGTCGAAAACGCTGACTAATCCTTTTGAGTTATAACAAAACAATTGAGATAATAAACAACGCAGGCGAAGACGCGGGAATCAGCTTGTAACTAAATAAATGTCAGAGTGTGAGACAACGTGTGTGTAGTTATGAGGAGTGTAAGTAAGTAAGTGAGTGTGTATTTGTGTATGTGCTTGTATGACAGATATGTATAATTCTTTGGATGTCTTTGTCAATAGAGTATCCTGAGTAGATCGTCCGTCTGTTCGTAGGAACTGCTATGAAACCATCGTTTCGGCATGGTAGCGTGAGCAACGTATGTAGTTATTATTATATTCGTATAATAATTCGTAGCAAAAGTTGCTGGTGTTACTTATTTCAAAAGTTAGGTAGGCTTTTTAGATCGTTCTAAAATCCTTAGAAATGGAGCAGTTACCTTAAAAAATATAAGTCGGAATTTAAGCGAGAACGAAGTAAACTAAGTGAAAGAATGACGGATGATGAAGGACGATTTGTAGGTGGTAGAGTCACGCTAAAGCTATTAATGATTTCGGCATGAATGGGCCGGCTCGCCCGGGGTACTACCAACTTCTCACAGAAACATCGATGTGAAGTAACAGTGCTGCATTGTTGATTGTTCAATTGAATTGTTCAATCAGTGAGAGCGCCGGAGGCCCACATGCACCCCCCCCCTTCCCCGAAACGCAGGCTGGAAACGCCTCGTTCTCTTCGTTTGCCTCCTATAACATATTTAAAAAAACGATGAAACCATCTAATATGTAGGAATCGAAATTCAGTCAACCGCGATTTTTACACGTGGCTTTGGCTTTTTAAAGTTCACCGTAGTACTGACATTGTTGGCAACCCTAATCGCGGGAGATGACAAACTGTAATCCGGGATCCAATTTCGATAAACCTGTAAGAGTTAGACCAAGCTTCCTTTTAATGCGGAATAGATATTTCCTACGGCTTTGCCTTTAAATATATTTTTATTATTGCTATTTACACTTGCTCATATTACTTGCACTTTTGTGAACATGTAGGACATGTAATATGTTTTTATGGATTAGGTATGCTGTCCTCGCGGCTCCGTTGGTGCTTCTTACTGTACATTAAACAAGTTATTTTCAAATAACATCATCTCAGACTTGAAACATCCAAGCCAACCTCACCTCCACGTGGTGCACCCTGCTGAATAACGAACGAGGCAATGGTGAAAGCGGGGTGGTAGGGTTTTACAGCCTGCCAGGATCGCAACCACCATGTATATGGCGAAGAAGCCCATAGTGATTTGCTTCTACGGGTCGCGTTTCGGGATCAGCCTGTGCATATCCAGCTTTTCGCAGGCCGGCATGACAGCGGCGACCGGCGATAAATATATTCTCTCTCGGTGGTCGCCATTGTTTTTGGATTGTACAGTGCGTT
Source organism: Antheraea pernyi (assembly GCA_015888305.1). Classification (NCBI taxonomy): domain Eukaryota; kingdom Metazoa; phylum Arthropoda; class Insecta; order Lepidoptera; family Saturniidae; genus Antheraea; species Antheraea pernyi. The sequence continues at coordinate 35,737 of MU160304.1, read as the reverse complement.
CACTTTGCCGTGCTACTATAAAAAAAAAACTGTATAGTACTTTTTCTCCTTTATCTATCAACCAATTTTCTTTCGTAGCCTTTGACGAGCTTTAGTGTTATTAACAGAGGAGAATAAGGTAAAAAGGTCATTGTGAATTTCAGTGCGCGTATTCTGTTGATCTATTTACTACGCAACCTCGTTTTTGCAACCGCAAACTCATTTCCCCATAATAGCGTAACTTCCTCATAACTTAAATTAAATATTTAATAAATAAATAATAAATGAGCGATAGTAACGCGTGGCTCAGCTAGTAGAATATATTAGTCAAATACTATCGGGTACAAAAACCCTAGATTACTGTAAATAACTGCGTAATTAGCATTTTAAAATTATGAAAACCGCAGCTCTGAATTGCCGCGTCACGTTAGTTAAGCTAGCTAAAGTATTAAGTCAATATTCCGTTTAAATATATTAAGCTAAACTTAGTTCAATTTATCAAGGTAACATATCTCCGTTGTTATAAACGGCTTGTCGGAACATAACTTCGTTGTCGAAATCTGTGATTGCATTTAGCAAATTCGCTGAAACACGAGCTTTTTTCACCGGTCTGTTCGGAATCAATGGAGTTTGACTCCCGGTTTGAATTTTATGTCAATGGATATTTTTTTGTATTGACATTACCATAGAGTTCATTTCAGTTTGTACGTAAACGGATTTTTTCTTGACGTTTTATTGAGCGTAAAAATTCTTGATGGAAACTCTAAATTAAGTTACGACTATTTGACTCAAAATATTAAAAAGAAAACAATTGGAAAGTTGAACTGAGGCATTTGTTATATGTCAGTTGTAGTTACGATAATATAATCAATGTCTAATTTATTGATCAAAATTTAGTTGCGTAACCCTTACTGATTCATCAATTATTGTAAGCTTCAAAAGGAACTTAAACGAGATACAAACAAGAATGTTTTTTGTAGATTTTCTATAAGTAGAGGTTTTTTTATATCAAAAGCAGGCAAACGAACAAGTCGGTCACCTGATGTTAAGTGATCACCACCGTCCATATACACTAGCAACACCAGGGGAGTCGTAGGGCAGGGGAGCCAGCCTGTGTATGGGGCAGGGGAGCCAGCCTGTGTATGGGGCAGGGGGTAGAGAAATGGGGAAGAGAAAGGAAGAAGGGAGGTGGGCCTCCGGCGCTCTCACTGACCGAACGAAACGCAACAATGCAAGCACTGTTACTTCACGTCGATTTCCTGTGAGAGGGTGGTACTATTAGATTATCACCTACCACCTACCTTATATATCTACGACGATATAGATTAGGTAAATATGTCGAAATAACTGTAAAAATACACCATATAAATGCAATATCAAGTTTAGTATTTGTACTAGGCGCCAGAAAGATAGAACGGCAGCGTTACACTTATTTAAATCGCGTGGAGATAAATATAATATACTACTCTAACCCGACCACGCGTTAGTGTGGCTCGATTATTGAAAAATAAATTTTAAATTAAAACGTGACGCCATCTATGAGATAACTATAACAGTGGTCCTACAGTTTTCTTTCAACAAACTAATTTAAAGCGCCATCTTTTCGAGACTGATGATACAATTAATAACAATAATCAACATTGACAATAATTATATAATTAAAAATCTTGAGACCATTATTTGAAATATAAATTATCCTATATGTCAAGTTTGAGTTTGTTATATAAATGCCAACTTTCATGAAGATCGGATGAGTAGTTTCGCAGTTCATCGTGGATAAATATCATGACACTAGATTTTTATATATTTAGATATCTCAGGCTAATGTGATGGAGATAATATGCATACTTTTAATTTTAGTTTTACTTTTAATTTTAATTTTTAATTTTACTTTTAGTTTTAAAATAATAGAATTTAAAATGTTTTAATACAAAAAAATATATATATTTACGTCTCACGTCTCAGATTCAGTAAAACCAGTAACAGTTTTTTTAGGTAATTGTGTTAGGTTTTACGACAAAGTCCGAATGCATATTACCGATTTGCCGGACTGCAAGTTCAAGCGCCATATCAAGCTGGTTTTGGTGTCAGAAGGCTATTATAGAGTAGATCAATATGTGAGCGATTATATCAGGAATTTACTCCTCTCTGTGCATCCACTAATAACGATTATAACGTGTAATGTATTTTTAACCGACTTCAAAAAAGGAGGAGGTTACTACGTTCGGTTGTGTGTATTTTTTTATGTATGTTAATCGATATCTCCGTCAATTATGAACCAATTTTAATGATTCTTTTAATGATTTTTTATTGGAATCGGTTATTTTCAGAGGTGGTCCCATATTTTATTACTTGCAACAAATGTGAAATGTAGGTTGGCATCGACTTCAAATATATTATTAGGCAAATATAAATATTTTTTATTTAATTTGGTTATAAGTTAATAATTCAGTTATTTTTCGCTTTTTAGTGCCTTATTAGTTTTTCACATCGAAAGCGGCTTATTTTTTTTGTATTTTTTTAAAAAATATATGTTAATAAGATAAATCCTATCGAGATTCTTGCCGGTTCTTCTCGCCGTCTGGGTTATTTGTTCCAAACGATGGTATTTTTAACGTTCATAAGTACCTTCTTAGAGTCTAAATCTAAATTTTGATTTGAAACGTTAACAAAATTAATATTATCCTAGTAATAAAAGAATTATAATATCTATAAAAACAGTAACTATAGAATATATTTGTAACGAAGAAATCAGAGCGGCAGTAACGAACTCTTGCGTCAATACGCTAAAAGAGGGGTTGGGTGTTGGAAGTTACTTTACTTGGAGCGGAGTCGGTAAGTCAAGTGATGCACGGCTTAAATTATTTAAACATCCTTATGCAAACACACCTCGTTAGCGAGAAATGTTATACGGGGTCGAATGAAACGAATTTGTTTAACATGATTGAAGTTTGCATACCACTTCAGCAACTTGTTCTTATTTCTTGTTGGAACATTTTAAAGCCGCTATGCAATACGGCGATTTGATAAATGGAAATTTAATTTAGTTTTACGGCTGTTGTAGTTATTAATGTAGTCGGTATTGATGTCTACCTAAAGCCAGTATGGTTATCAACTTTGTCTTCATCAGAAGTGAAAACCATATAACATACATACATATTTAGCTACCAGACTAGGCCCCTCTCGGCAGCAGCTCAAGCCTAGGTCCGTTCCCTCGGCGTGGAGCCCTTGAGTACGCTGCTCGCGCGATACAGTGACACAAAATCTTACATCACTGCGACAACTATTTTTTAAATAAACCATAATATATATTTAAAAAATCATTTTTACTTGGTGAGTATCCAATAAAATCGTATCATGTAACCGGCTGTTCATTTATTTACGTTATTCATAAAACATACTTCGATAAAACATCCTCAAACCAAATTGGGTTGAAAATTTAAGACTACGTATGTATTTTAAAGTCGTGGTGTCCTAGTGGTTTGACCGCTGGAATATCATTCCGATGTCTAGGTCGCGAATTGCATGTATCAGGCCACAGCCAAAGCCGAGTTGTGCCGCGCACCCTTGAGCTAGTTGTCAAAGTAAAATCGGCTGAGTGCCTTAAGCGCTCGCCTTAGTAGTCCGGTGAAGCTGTTAAGACCTTGCTTGGTCAATAGCGTAGTCAGTTCGAAAAAAAAACATACATATTTATGGTCAAACCGACGTATATAATAATATTGTACGTATTATATTACTCTCCGCTGAACATATATTGTCTTAACACAACAACCGCAAAGTATCCGACGAAATGTTCGTAGAATAAATTTTCGTTTATTAATGTACTGAATAATTTTCAGTTAAATAACTTTTGTTCTCTGTTAACACGATTAAATATAACGCGTGCAATTAAATTTTCATCTCGCAGCTTTCTGTGTTCGCGTATCTCTCATTTACGTTCGTATATAACTTTCAGATAAAGTGTACGGTGCACTTCAAGCGATATGCTGTGGCAACAAAATTTGTTTATTTTTTAAAATAAGTTTTGTTTCTAATAACTAACATGTCTGTACTTTTTAGATTTTTGTGAAAAAAATTGTTGCCATAAATAATAAATAAGTCATAAAATACATTTCAATCATTTTTAGAAATGTCTGTTTGTCTACATGTATGTTTGTTTGAACACGCGTCACTGCTAAAGTACTACGTTCACGATAGAACCATAAAGCCTATCCTCGAGTAACATTTAGTCTTGGCTGCGTTATCACGGCTTCACCGGACTATTAAGGAGAGCGCTTAAGGCACTCAGCCGATTTTATTTAGGCAACTAGCTCAAAGGTACGCGGCACACCTCGGCTTGGGCTGTTGCTGATATACCAGATCTAACCTAGCTAAACTAATCTAAACTAGTTATACACATATTCGTTTGTGAGTCATACAATTAAAATTGCATGTATATCTGATGTGAAACGAACTAAACTACTCGATTCAGTTCGATTAAGGGGAAAAATAAAACCCTTCTATTATGTGTGTAATGCACGTATGTGAGGTGATCTCATGTGTGTACAAGTGATGTGGGTGAGTCACTGTATCGCAATAGTAACAGCTCGAGGGTTCCATCCGGAGACGACCTAGGCTCGTGATGTTACCAGGAGAGACGCGACGTGTGTGAAGGGTCGAATGAGGCGCTCTCAACTAAAATGCTTATAAGTTATAACAAGCCCGATTAGTCTTCTATATGGAGATAATTAATTCTGAACAAAATTCTATGACAAAATATAATGATTTTACTTTAAGTAATTCGGAGACGAGAACGTTTTGAGTAATCGCTATTCAGACTAGCATAATTCTACTATAGAGTAAGTGAGATAAATTCAATAAGATCTCTGCAAACGTTAATGATATTTTAAAATTATATTGAAGGTCGTAACTTTAACTAATCTTGATGAATATTAATTTTTCATTGCTTGACAATTGTCTGGTATTTGAATGCTGCACTCTGTTGAATATTACATAAATGGGACTGACAATAGAGTAATAATATAATATAGATTATTTTTAACGTAAACCAATATAATAGCTGTTGTATGCTTGTACATTAGTGGATTCTAAAATACTTAACATTCAAAAGAATGAATATTTCATTAAGCCCAGTTAGAATCACAGTCGGATGTAAGTGAGTTTAAATGGGCGTCACAGATGTAGAATTGAGATGTTTTTGAAGAAATCGCAAATATCTACGGAGACGTTGATTATATACATAACATAAGTATAGAAAATTATTTTTTTATTTTGCTTTGTTTCAACGAAAGTGTTTTGAGTATCTTATCTAATATTTTAAATGCGAATATGAGTTTTTTATTCAAGCCCAAACTATTCAATCAATCAATATCTACGGAGACGTTGATTATATACAGAACATAACTTAAGTATAGAAAATTATTTTTTTATTTTGCTTTGTTTCAACGAAAGTGTTTTGAGTATGTTATCTAATATTTTAAATGCGAATATGAGTTTTTTATTCAACCCCAAACTATTCAATCAATCAATATGGAAATTTGCTTAGACATTGTGAGGATAAAGAAAGAAAAAAACTGCTGACAGAAGTGAAAACTTATACAATTAAATAATTGTGTTCCCTTTTGAATTTTCATATAAGTATAGTGTGAATGACAATATTCAAATTTCAGAATTTGTTTATGGAAATTATTAATGCTTAGTGTGGTTTTCATACATATGGACACTCGGAGCAATAATTATATACAATTTTATACAATTAACCAATCAAACGTATGATGAGCTTATCAATATTACATGTACACAGGCATCTATACTATTCGTCGCTAATCTGAAACAAACCGCGCAAGTGCAATATGGCCGGTCATGCGTACATAGCATGTCATGACGCGAAATTATAAATTTGTCTCCTGCCAAAAATACCGCTCAACGCACCTAAAGAAATTTTCACATCAAATATATTTTATATCTTAGAGTACGACGTGCGCTTATCTGTATTAATGTTTGTCAGTGTTGAACGTTGAGAATTTCGCGGCTTGTCGTATATGTACGTACATATAAACACACATATAATATTCGTGCCCGTAACTTCTCAATTACTGAGTAGGAAGTGAAATCGAGTTTATGGTCTATCATCTTCAAGCGTAATTACTGTATAACCAAATCTTTTTGATGAAAATTCTTGAACTTTACCTTTATTTGTGATATTATCTTTTCGTACGATTTTGTACTTTTTTATTTTGATTATTATGTACTAGTTGTGTGTTATGTGTTCCGCCCTGATAATAAAAAAAAAACTTAACAAATCATATACCCAAACCTTCCTCGTGAATCACTTTATCTACTGGTAAAACTCGCATGAAAATCCGTGCAGTAGTTTTTGAGTTTTTCTCTAACAGACAGACAGACATGCCAGAGAACTTATATAAAACAAGTATCCGGCCTCGCTTCACTCGGGTGTAGTAATAAAAGAAAATACGACCAACTCTTCTCTTTGCAGTAAGATTATATAATGAAACAAAATGACAATTGAACATCATGTTTGCCCGATTTCTGAGATGGTTGGTTAAACTACCTCTAGTTATAGACTCAAAAAAGTTATCCATAAGATAAAATGTCAAAGGGCCCGTTGAGTTTTACTGACTTTTATCGTATGATTATGTTTAGAAACGCAATTTGAGAAGTTATCGAACCTATAACGCTATTGAACAGATAAACTACAGTTAAAGTACCTCGGAAACCGGCCATTGTCAATGATTTTAAATATCTCTCTGCTATTTTCTGTCTCAATCACTCGCATTTTATATAGATATTTCTTAACATAACATTTGTATTTCATTGAGTTTCATACGTACGTTGATCTGACAATTAGAAAGGTAATGAAAAACAAATAAGTGAAGCAGTTTTGCGTATATTTACGAGCCCATACATATCTTTACATACCGATATTCTATGACGATCTGTTGAATAGTACAGAAGTTGATACATATTGCAACATTGAAGCGCCCCCTAGTGTCTAGTTATCGTAAACTTGATAGCATAGAAAATAATTAAAAATTCTGAGTTGTACCTATGTGTTAACTGGCATTTTAATGTAGCTACAGTAATTCATTCCTCAGTTTTGGGAGCCGGATTTTCTACTTGAAGTCTAGTTAGGCATTTAGAAAAATAATCAATAAAAATCATCAATATATATTCATCGATTGATGTAATGCCTTAACAGATTGTTATTGAGCATTCATGGCACATTTATATCTGTGCATATATCTGTGTGAACTTGTAAATGGCCATATTTATCTTATTAGTTATATTAGGTCTTTACCTATGAAATTGCTGTTTTATATGAAAAAATTGAAACGAAATTTTTTCATGTATTTTTTATTTGTATTAATCGAAGTAATCGCACATGCAATCAATGCAACTTTGCCAACGCAGTGGAAGTTTATTGATGCCCTTCTTAAAGAAATCTGCTGGACGGGAGGCAACAAATTTTTCAAAGGCATTTTGTACTGCCTCTCGGGTATTGAATTTTTTTCCTGCCAAGGAGTTATCCAAATTCTGAAAAAAATAATAGTCTGTAGGCGCAAGGTCTGGCGAGTAGGGCGGATGACGGAGAACTTCCAACCTCAGTTCTTGCAACTTGGAGACCGTCTGCTGTGCAGTATGAGGTCGCACGTTGTCGTGCAGGAGCAGCGGAGATGTGCGATTGACCAATGCTGGTTGGAGATGTGCCAGCTTCTTCATCATT
>MU160304.1:10354-26220 GCA_015888305.1 Antheraea pernyi | reverse complement strand
GGATAATGTCTGCGTCTTCGATATTAGTCACAGTGTCGATCGATTTGTAATTTTTTGTTTGGCCGGGGACGTTTTGAATAATCATATTGTTTATTTCGTTAAAAATCGGTAAATTCCGGTACTATTCCTATGTGACACTATTGTCCTACATAACCAATGAAATTCCTTTTCGTGCAAATTCTCTATGTCAGTGTATACTTCATCTATTATAATTTCTAAATTATGGACTATTTGGCCTAGAGATTCATCCAAAAGGATATCACAATTTCCGCTTAAAGGAGTAGGAAAAATTCCTTCCACAAGTTTTAGCAATTGTGGGAAATCATTATCTATGATTCAATGAAGATAAGCTCTTATATTGGTCCGTAATTTTAAATTTTCAATCGAAGTCCATAAGGGAGACGATTACAAGCATGCTTTGATGATATCTACTCGCGTTCCTCTATTAATAACGAGAAGAGCCTGTGGGAAATCTTCACCAATCCATCTTCAACGGAAGTATAAAAGTAGAATGAGCAATTTTTCCATCCTTTAAGAGAGTTGCAGGAATTCCTGACGAAGCAACTGCTATCGCTATCTTCCCTGATTGTCTCATCGTAGCAAGTATCATATTCACATGAAATATCTTTCCAGTACCACCTGACTTTGCCTGACTTCGGCGAAGTCGTAGTGCATAATTTTGTTGTACCATCAATAGTTTTCACGCACGTGATGTAATAAATTTTTTAGATAATTATTTACACCTTGGGTTACATTATTGGAGTTTAAAATAGGATCCCTCATTTTTTGAAAGATATAATGTACGCTCGGTGATAGCTTCGCAATGACGAAAGAATTTTTTAAATCGGTCCAGTAGTTTCGCAGCCTATTCAATAAACAAACAAATAATCAAATCTTTCCTCTTTATAATATTAGTTTAGACTTACCAAATATTACTAATTCTCCATCTACTATGGGTCCCTTCGGGTGGAGAAATTTGAATATCGGCGTCAATGAATGCTGGAGCGTTTGCCAGTGTCGCCTCAGGCAGTTGACAAAGACTGTCGTTATAAAGTCGCTGTAACTCGTCAAAAAAAAACCTCTTAAACCCCACTTTCACATGTGAGACTTTGCTAAAGCTCTTTTAAATATAAAGTCAAAGGTTTGTCGTGCGTGTACCAGTCGATTGGTACTTGAATCAGGGAATCGGCTGGCGCGACAAAAAAATCGATGAGCCGTCGCACTCACAAAGAACCCTTAAGAGTCTCTTTATTCGATGCTGGCTGCCTCTTCAAACCGCACGAGTGTACTCTAGCGTCTGGCCTATTTTATTACACTTCGACTATTTTAATTAAATTTGAACCTTAACGCCTATGTAGTAAAGATTTTATTTCCGTAATAAATGTCGGTACTGAGATTTAAAAAAAAAATGAATAAAAAGCAAAACTGCCGACCACGTATTTAATTAAAGGTAAGAAACCATTTTTGTACGACTGCCTGTTGGCTTTGCCTCCTCTCCGATTGGACCGATTTTGACGGGACTTTCACTGTCAGATATCAGATGTATAAACTTAGGCTACTTTTATTTTAGTAAAAGAGTAGGGTTCAGTTGTGAGGAGCGGTGTCGTGTGTTGTGAGCTAGTGGATGGGAGTGTCACTGTAAGGAGTCCTCGAGCGCACTGCTCGCGCTAGACAGTGACACTATTATAAGCTTTTTAATAATAACAATTCTGCAGAAGTGTAAATGTTCAGTATTCGGTACTCTTTGTTGGTTGGTTGGGTTTGCATTCATAATATAAATTCACAAACTGAATCCACGGAAGCAGTACTGGACGAATCGATATAATAGGGCACATACCTAGCTTGAAACATGGTGAAAGGATCGAATTTAAAAGACATTATGGTCGTGAATATTCGACCGCCAACAACTATAAAGCACATTTTCTACGTTCTACGCACAACATTCTACCATATTAAGTGCTAGTGGTATCGGTAAGCTCATTACCACGTCGACTGAACCACTGCGGGAAGCAGGACGTTCCAGAAGAATTGTAAGTGGGTTTACAATGTTGATTGCAGACCGTTTGCTAGTTTGGGGTATATGAATACTGAATTCCAGGGGCCAAGTCCAAGTTAGATTCAAAGGCTCGTACCTGACCAGTCTTGAGTTGGTTCTCAATCACCAATAGTATACACTAATAGGTCTAATTATACTATTTTGGTTATTATATTATGGTGGTAGAGCCACGCTGAAACTACTACTGGTTTCAGCATGAATGGGTCGGCTCGCCCCGGGTAGTACCATCCCCTCATAGAAAACCGACGTGAAGTAACAGTTCTTGCATTGTTGCGTTTCGTTCGGTCAGTGAGAGCGCCGGAAGCCCACCTCCTCTCCCTCCCCTAACCCTTCCCTCCAAAGGATGGCAGCGTACTTGCCAAAGGGTGGCATCTTACTTGCGACTCCTCTGGAGTTGTTAATATCCATGGACGGTGGTGATCACCTAACATCAGGTGACCCATCTGTTCGTTTGCCACCTATGACATAAAAAAAAACTATTACAGTTAATCAGAATAAAATATAACCCATGTAATTCATGATTAATGTATGTTCGTATTAGTAAAAACTGAGATTATTTTCAACGAACAAATTTTACCTCGTTATCATATTAAGTATAGATAACATAACATATGCATATAAAGTATACCGACGTAAATATATCAAAAGAAAATTCTCTTCAGAAGGTGTCGCGTCGGTACGTTTCTACTCGTAACTTTCCATAGATTATAGATACAAGGGAGGCGGCATTGACTGATATCTTCTAGTACTCGTACACATGAGTGTTCAAATTATTTTATTGATAAACGTTTATCTAGAAATGTAGTGTATAAGCTTAAGTTTTAGGTATGTGTGACGATAACTCGGATGTACGAAATATTTAAAATGTCAAAATATAAAAAATAAAAACTATTTATGAAATGATGCTTTCTGATATATTTTTACACATCTTTTTACAAAGCGTTTTGTTCTGTAACAATATATATTGCAAGTTTTACTATTTTTATTAATGCTAGTACAGACAAACGAAAATACGGTTACCAGATAGTAATTGATCACTGCTGCTAATGGACATCTTCGACACGAGAGGAAAATGCGCTGTCGGCATTTGATATTGGCTCGTATACGATTTCACAATGTCACCTGATGCTAATGAGATAATAGATTAATAGATAATATATTATTAACTTGAGAATATTAGCTAGTCAAGTGGCCATTACAATACTACCGTGACAGGCTCATGACTTTCCGCAGAAAGTTACTTTATTTGTCTTTAATTTTTTTTAGGTTTTTAATTAGCAAACCAATACGCAGTATACTTGGTATAATTTTAATAAAAATTTACAGCCTATAACTATATATAACCAACCTCAATACTACCGCAGTTTTGAAGCCAGTTATAATAGGGTTCTACTTTTGAATACAAGTGTTAGAACTCTTTATTTATTTTATACTTTATAAATTTCACCGTTCGTTCACTACCTCACCTGATCTTAAATGACAATTTCTCTAAGGACACGTTAAACATAGTGGTGTAATCCGCTTCTTTCACCGCAGTATATATATTAAGTGTAGTGTTTCGTGTGTGAACGATCTGGTGGCCATCAACATCCCCTGTGACACTCGTGATTCGTGGACGTACGAGGACCAGGCAGCCGCATCCAGCAATTTAGGTGAGCGAAAGTGCTGTATATACCTCCCAGTATCGGTCACACTTTCAAATACTCAGAGTATAGACTAAGTTAGTCTGACACGCATCCCCGTGTTCAGACATAATAAGTCCTCAAACCGCATGGTGGAGCACGGCTATTTACATGCCTACCCAAAAGACATACATTATACTATTAAACCATATGAATAAAGACAAAACGATAAATGTAAAATTGTCACAACACACATAATTTAAAAATAAGCTTCTTTTACATGCTGCCAGTTTTTTTTCGAATTTACTAGGCTATGGGCCAGAAGGGCCGGGCTATCTGCACAAATGTTGCAATATTATGTTAAATGTTATTTTGCGCTTCCGCCTTTAGAACATAAATTTCGGATACTTTGTAAGTTCGCCTTCCAGGCGGAAGTGCAATGTAACGTCCATTATAATATTAGATTATGGATTAACTACAATAGGTGCCTAATGACAGATTTCAACGGCTAAGTAAAAACCCAGTCATCGATAGTTTCAGCTCAGCATTTGAATTTATGTCAATCGAAGCAATATTTGAACACATAATTGAGCCGTAATTGTAAATTAGTGGTTATTGCCGACAACAACTGTCGGACCGAACCAGCAGCGGGAGAACTGCTGTGTGTGGCAGAAATAGATGCGGTGCTTGTTCACACTCAAAATCAAGACGGCGACACCTGGAGCGTGGAATCTACGCGAAGGAACCAATAAGGAAAAAGCGCAAAGTTCGTTACAATCAACGGCCTAATGTTAAAAATTAATAAACGCATATTACGAGACGTCGCATATATTTTCATTTTATTGAAGCCTATATATATATAGCCTGAAAAGGTGCAAACAGTATTTAATTATTGTAGGTCTTAATACCATATCCATGTATTTTTTATATTCCACGTAATACCGACATGTAAGAAATAAAGAGAAAATATTACCAGACGATGCGCGACGTTACGAAGCCCTTTATTAAGGCACTGAGAGGCAAAGTGCTTCCCAAAGCCGGTAGTTTATCCTTGTATCCTTGTAACGTGGGAATATTTAGAAACCAACCATTATGGAATAAATGCAAAATTAAAGCAGACAAAAAATTAAAAATAATAACAGTACTCAATTAAACAAATATAACAGTCGGTCTCTTCGATTCGACGAATTTACCGATATAGTAAACTCTATATAGCGATATTGATAAGACTGGGTTATTTATTGCTTTATAAAGTCTTTCTTTAAATGGAGAGTCTTTCTTTAAATTTATTTGTATAAATTAGTGGATGATTTAAAATAACAATTGTGTTCTAACTATTGCACATGAGAGACAATCCCTCTCTAGGCTTAGCATGTTTACAATCGTTTTCAACATCATCATGTAACATAAGGTGAGATTGTATAAATACAAAAGTTAATAAAATGGATAATATCTGAAATGTAGGTGATTCTATTGTTATTATTTATAGTATCGTTTGACCGCAATCTCAGCAGATATTAAATGATGATATGTACTAAGATGTCAACAAGTTACACATGAAGGGATGGGCTATTAAGAGGCTTCCGTAACAGATCTATAGTTTACTCGGCGATAGATTATAGCTAGCCATCTGTGGGTTTAAAAAAGTCTTAACACAATGCTACGGCTGAAATTGTTTGAATTTGAAATTGTTACCACAATGTTTTCTTGTATCGATGAGGATTCGAACCTACGTCTATCGATTTAATATCTGAATCAAACAACAGAACCATTTTATTTAGTCGTGTGGCTACAAAAGGGAGGAAGTAGTTGTATTTTGTTATACTTGATTGAGAATCATAATATTTCCTTAGAGGGCATTGCTGTATGATGTGTCTTGTGGGTCGGATCTCCGCCCCGCGGTCACAAAGCGGCGAGTCAATCCATCCACACCGGTATTTAAATTCAACATACCGCCCGTGTCTAGTACGTAATCTATACTCTTCTTTTCGGACGCTGCACGAATCAATTAAACCTCGCAGCGCTAAATGAATAATAAGATTGTGTGTACAATACAGAGCCAACAAAATCAAAATATACTTCATTCAATTGAGGCGCTGAGAAAACGCTTATGAACGTCAAAGCTACCACCGGTTCCGAAAAGAGCCCGGTCATCGAGAAGAACCGGCAAGAAACTCGATCAGGTTTATCTTTTCATGTCATATATTTTTATAGGAAAATAAATATTTACATTCGTTATTAGTTTTAGTATACAACATCGTGTAGATTAGATTAGATTGGTACCAATGGCAGTAAGTCTGCATTTTTTTAAATCAAAACTTCTATTATCTTTTGTTACATTTGATATTATAATGACGGCAATTAAAAAAAAGTAATCAAATTCGAGATTTATAAGTTTACTCATCCTTAAAAATTCAATTTTAGTTAAGTTACATAAACTTCACTTTACGCATTTAATCTTTATTGTAAAGACAAGGCGTTTTGTAAAAAAAATATCATTAAACTTTTTGATGAGTTTAACATAGTAAAAATTAAAAAAAAAGTAGTTATAAATGCGTGAAATAAATAGCTTACATCCTTCCTTAATAGGCTAGATTATAATATACAAAAATAATTATGCAAATCTGATTGGTAGTTCCAGAAGTTATTGCGTTCAAATAAATAATCTATTGACGTTTGTAATGTTTGTGTAGCTTACTAGTGTTTAACGCCATCTATATTCCATTTATAATCAACAGAGTTAAAGCGTGACCGCCATATTGCTGTACAATATGTACTTGGTTAGCATCCGCATCCGCTTAATATTGTAATATTTCAACAAAGGCATTAATGTCTAAAACACTCTTCGTTGATGTTTGTTTGTTATATAGATAACTAAATATTTAGACCTCGCAAAATTGCTGAATTCAGTGGAAATATGTGTATGAGCGAGGTTGGTGATTTTGACCTCTTTACCATTACCATGGCGGTTGCAAACAATAATAGAATATGAATATTTTTGTATTTTATTATTATTCAGTTTGAAATATGTGTATGAGCGAGGTTGGTGATTTTGACCTCTTTACCATTACCATAAGTACGGCGACTATGATTTTAAATAGAAAGTTCTTTAACGATGGCGGTTGCAAACAACAATAGAATATTCATATTTTTGTATTTTATTATTATTCAGTTAGTATCCAATAATGCACGAAATTGTATTTTGTTACTTATCGTCGAGGACTAGTAAATAGCTTGATGTTCCTATTCTAATTATTAATTATTCTATATTATAGCTGTTAGTCATCCAAATTACTACATATTAATAAAATAGATTCCTCTGCCACGGCTGTCTGTCTGTCTGTTCGCGATAAACTCAGAGACTACTGAACGGATTTTCATGCGGTTTTCGCCAGTAGATTCATGAGGAAGGTTTAGGTATATAATTTGTCAATGTTTTTGTTTATTATCAGGGTGAGATAACATCCGCCGGGCCCGCTAGTACATTAGGTGGGGCGCGTCCGCGAGATTGAAAAAAATGCATTTTTAATAATAAATATTTAATACCAAAGGAATACCACTTATATTAACTTTAACATTAAAAGGAAACTATTGTTCGAGGTATGAACTAATAGCACCGTAACTAAACTTAAGAGAAGTCACTACCGTTCGAATTCTGAACCGAGAGTCTCTTCAACGCCGA
This sequence comes from Antheraea pernyi, assembly GCA_015888305.1. Taxonomy (NCBI): domain Eukaryota; kingdom Metazoa; phylum Arthropoda; class Insecta; order Lepidoptera; family Saturniidae; genus Antheraea; species Antheraea pernyi. Next base: position 18,860 of record MU160304.1, on the reverse strand, counting down.
TACAATGTGCCTCACGATCCCAGGGTGGTGACGAGGGTCCAAATTCCCCGTACTTGTCGCCTCATGTCGCGTGATGTGCAGGTGGCCGATGTGTCGCAATGGTTACAAGTAAACGGTGAATATTATGTCGGCTGTTGTATGTAACTTGGCTGTTACCGTGTGGTATGATGGTGTAACAAGTAAGTAAATAAAATTAAATATATATTCTCTTAAACGAAATAGAGTGCAATCTGTCATAAAACGTTATAGTAAAATGTTGTGTTGAGAAGCAGTGAAAGCTTGCGAAAATGCATTTATCCGTGTGCGGAAGCATCTCAACGGGATGCGGAAATGCGACAGACAACAGCTAGCAAGTGACTGTTTTCCGTTCGCTTATGGAATTTAAAATGTATAGAATGTACAAAGAACTGTTTTTTTAGGCCGCTAGATTATTACTGCCATTGTCAAGTAGGTAATGATATTTCAAGTTTCTTGCGATCATTTCAATGAACTAAAAAGATCGTGGCCATCTTGTTTAAACTTTTCAGGGAGTTTTTGTAGCAAGTCAGAATTTCCGCGGAAGCTCCGCGGTTTCCCATCCCCTTTACTTGTGCATAATAACCAAACGTAAACACTACCAACATTACAAATTACAGAGCCAAATAACACAAGATTACGAATAAAATATAAAATCCACTACATAAAAATCCAAGATCCTGTCAGAAACTCGTACTGTTATATTGTAAGGCCGATCCGTATGTCTTTAGATTTTCTTTTAATGTATACCGAATACTTTATCATAGTTTTAATTAAATATGTGATAACTGAGCCACAGCAACGCGTGGCCTAGTCAGCTACTGTCCTTTAATATTCAAGAAAATTTAATGTTATATTACATTAATAAACATCTTATCCTTGGATTCAGTGCCTTGGATAATTCAATAGCGAACTCACAACAACGAACACAATTTCCAAGCGAGAGGCTGAATGTAAAGGTCAATTTATTAAGAGAAAGACGCCTTTAAATCAAATTTACTTTTGCTTCTAATTAACTGCATATTGTGCTAAATTATAAAGTATTTATTCGTTTAAAGTATGATTTTTTTTTTAAATATACAGGTGCAATTAAACTGGAAGATGATCCCAAGTAAATATTAATTTGCGGTACCGTTGCCTTTGAACGGATATAATAAAATTGGCGAATAGTGAACTTTAAAGAGGAAAATATATTTTAGAGTAAGAGAGAACGATATATACAACTGACACCGACAACTACGCGTACGAGTATCAAAAATTTCTCGGTAATTTTTTTCATGGTATGAAGGAACACCAAATGTCTATAGCTGTACAATGAAACTCCAAAGTACCGAAATTCTAAAGCCTCATAATTCTAACAACAATTCCTGAGGATTGTTGTTAATGTGTGTTGTCACACATCCTTTTTGCACCGAATGCGGCAGTGCGAGCGCTATGACTTTGTGTAACAAATAAGTACAATGGCTGGGCTTCCACCGTCAAACCTTTTACAGACTTTTATACTTTCAAGTACAGAGATGGATGCCATATTGATTAAATGGTGCCAAATTTCACTTCACGTGTGTACTATTTAGATTTACCGTATAATAATTTGGCTAACTACGCTGTGATGACCGTCAATTTTTCTTATATCCTATACAATTCTCACGTTCGTTCCGAATCGTAAAGATATTCTAAGTTTATGACGGTCATAATTTAAGATTTACTTCGCTCCGCCCCAAATAATCCGATCCGGGTTAAACGTAAACTGTTTATAAATCCTTCGTCGCACAAGGTTCAAAGGTTCGCAGTAAATTGTATATTGGGTTTGATTGTCAACGTCACATATAAAGTAAGGTAAATGTTGTTAATAAGCTTTCAGTAGTAAGATCCGTGTTGTTAATTGGATTTAAAAAATAGGGTAATACATTTAAAGTGATTATGGAAGAGTGGAAGTATCCGGAGTCCTAAAGCATATTAGCGAAATTAATAAATCATCTGAAATTTTAATGGAGTAACTCTTGCGGGAAAGAATATTATTAAGCCTTATATAAACCTGAAGTTGAAGGTATAACCTACTAATATGTTCAAGTAGCTATTCTTTAGTTCTATTTATTAGCAAGAGAGAAAGATATTTATTGACATAGTAATAGTTTTCTATTACAAAAAAACCCCTTAAAAATAAAAAATAAAACTATGTCAAAGAGACCTGGCGTCAGAAGAGCCAGGCCTCAAATTTTCCGGTTAAAATACAAGTGTACTTACTTCGCGCTCAAATGTCGCAAGCATAAAAATAAACTTAAAACTACCGATAGTTATATATATAAAAAATGAAGAAACCCAACCAAAAACAAAATAATAGGAGAGAAAAAAGAATAGACGTTGTAATATTATTATATTAGTAAGTTTCGTTTACCATTTGGTGTTTTTGTACCATCAGTAAAGAATATCCAAATTCATAAATAGATTTTGAAATGAGATCGTGAAATGAAAATTGTAATCCAAGAGACGTATATACGTATAACCTATGATTGCAGTAAGTCACAAATAATATATACGTCTATCAATTTTTTAATATATTTTCGTCCCAATCCGTTCCCGTGAATGAAAGGTTAGGGCGTTTGACATAAATGGTTTATAGGTACTTTAAGTTTACGGTCCGCCCATACGATGTTTGTCGTGGCAAGTCTTTGTAGGGTTTGGTAAGAAATATATTTAGGCATAGTTAAACCGTACATTACCAGTGTGGTGGAGAGATTGATATTGCGATATAAAGATAAAAGATTATAAGAGTACTAGCTGACTGGTGCCCACTTCGTTGGGCGATAATAGGCATTATCAAGCTACAACTTTTTTCTAGAACTCAAACATATATCTCTCATCGTTAAGCCAGCGTTCGTAAGAAACGTTTTCGTTCGACCATTTTTTCTCCGACTCCCTAGATATAACCCTTTACAACATCACAAACTTTACCTCTTTATAATATAATAATATAATTAATTAATAGCTTCTGCCCACGACTTCGTACGCGTGGAATAGTTATTTTGGGCTAACTCGCAGCGAAAGCTCTGAAAAGGAAAAAAACTCCGATTTTAAAACATTCTTTTTTTTATTATAGTAGCACGGCAAATGTGCCTGATGGTAAGCACAGTACAATCCAAAAACAATGGCGAACACCGAGTGACACACTATCCATCGCCGGTCGCCACTGTCATGCCGGCCTGCGAAAGGCTGGATATGCACAGGCTGATGCCGAAACGCGACCCACAGAAGCTAATCACTATGACGGGCTTTTTCGCCATATACATGGTGGTTGCGACCCAGTCAGGCTGTAAAACCCTACCACCCCGCTATCGCCATTGCCTCGTTCGTTCTTCATTGTTGCTCCGCTCCTACTGATCTTAACTTGATGATATATAGCCTATTGACAAAAGTCCAAAAAAATGATCGCTAGGTTACGAACTGTCGACTCCGTCAGACCATCTAATGTACAGTACGTTATAACTGAGCTACGGCTATATGACATTTCTATGCGTAATTATCAACCACGTATGAAAAATATGTGTAAACGAAACTGTCACTTATATATTGTTAAAATTATTTTATTGCATAAAAAATGTTTGCTAAACAAAGATGACAAGATTTTTTCCTAAAAGATAAACCTAGATAATAGTTACTTTACATTGTAGAAGATGAATCTCAATTAGAGTTCTGTCAGTAGGTGTGTTAGAGTTCTGTCTACGTGTGTTGTTTCGATATTTGATAAAAAATTGTTATTCTAATATTGTTGAGTCTTGAAGTAGGCTCTACGTGAATAGTGAACGGGCGCAAAGTTGAGCGGCATAGGAGCAATCCAAGGGGTAATAGGGAGACATTTATCCGCAATATATGTAGGTTAGTTTTTATCTTAATTGAACTCGGTAGGTGATGCACCTAAAAAAAAAAAATAAAAAAAAAAAAAAAGGTGATGCACCAAACGTGTTCCAGGCTTATTTTAAATGATTTTTCACATACCATCTGGGTATATGTTTGCGTGAGTCCCTGGATAGTTTGAATTCATAGTTGGAAAGGGTAGATATCGCTGCAATCGGATTTATAAGATTTTTTGCGTTTAAAAATACAATTGGAACCGGTAATAACCGATTTGGTGCGGACGAAGTTGCACGGGCCAGATAGTTATATATATAAACAACATAGACTTACTAATATTGTACGACCTTAAATTGTATTACAATTCTTCTTCTCCTGTGTAAATAATTTTATCTAAAACAAGCTGTGCCCGCGACTCCGTCTGCATGGAATCTAATGTAAAAACCAGTGACTAATAAAATCATCTGATTATATTAAGTACATTTAATTATCTACTTTTCTCTCATACTTAAGTCGCGTCGTCATTAACTTTTGATCTCTATCAATCGATTTTAATAAAACCAAGACTAAATGTTACTCGAGGATATGCTTTATGATTTTTTTGGTGAGGTTTTATCGTGAACACATGCAGTACTTTAGCGGTGATGCATGTTCAAATAATCAGACAGACATATATTTCTAAAAACGATTGATATATATTTTATTATTTATTCTAAGACACCTGCAACAAGGTTATTTACAAAAATCTAAAAAGTACAGATACATTAGATTGACATTCTTGTTATACGTATAGACGTAAAGAGTTTAATCTAAAATATATATAAAATAAATAAATATGATTGGATAATACAATAACTATACATAGTTATAAACTCAAAAACTACTTAACGGATTCTCATGCGGTTTTGGCCATTAGATAAAATGATTAATGAGGAAGATTTTGGTATATAATTTGTCAAGGTTTATTTTATTATCAGGCCGGGATAACATCCGCCGGGCCGCTTGTAAATAAAAAAAACATTTTGTCAAGTCTATTATCAGTTTAAAAAAAAAACCTTTACTCTTCTGAAAAGTAAGACTCGGTTCATTTTGTAGTTTGTTCCAAAGTTTATCTACGAACGAGAAGTCAAGGAGCATAATTCATAAATCCTAATATCTCTTCGATGTTTAATTTATCTAGGTACATTTGTGGGTATAAAATCCTAATTACATATTATTATAAATGCGAAAGTCATTTGTTTCTTTGTTACGCTTTGACACTTTAACTACTGAACCGATTATCGTGTATTATCGTGCAATAGCATACACACTGTCAGGAGTACAGAAGGGGATATAGGGTACATTGGAATCTGAAAAAAAGTACTGTTCCAGTGGGGTTGATGAAATTAACATGAACGCTAGTTTTTAATAAATGTATAATTGAATGTAACTGCAACTATTGTTTACTAACTAATTTTTAAAGCAATTTATCTTTATGTACATTAAGACACGAAGACCGAATAAGTATATGAATTCATAAATACTTCTTTAGCCTAGCAGACAAGTTAGCATAGTCCGGTGAAGCTGTGAAGACCTTAACCGGTCAATAGCATAGTCAGTTCGAAAAAAAGAAACAAGTTAACATTAGAATTTATTTTATTTGGTGTTAAAAATTATAAGTTATAGATAATTAAAAAAATATGAGTATTATTCAATTATTAAATCATATAACTTTAAAATCGTCAAACCCATTTTAATTTTTCACTTAAAACAATTTTTTTTATATCTCATTATATTAGTAACTCCAAAGAACTCCAAGTTTAAGAGTAAATTTGGCAATCTCATCGGCGCGCCCCTCCGCTCCATCCCTCCCAATACAATGTGTTCAACGCTTGGTTATAGTATTCAGTCTTCAGGCACAGTGCCTCGCCAACTATTGCTATTGTTCTTAGTCTCCACTGCGATTTACAATTAAATTCAAATTGTCTGCGTAATTTTATACTCTTTAGAACTTTACTCCAATATACATATTCATTTAATAATTTTAGTACGAAATTCTAAACTACAAAATAACGAAAGACTTATTGACAATTCATAAAGTGTCAAGTGATTAAAGTGTTCGTGAGTCAATATGACGGATTTGGATTCTGGTTAAACTATGTTCTTAAACCCGAGCCCTCGACCTAGGGATACCACGGAGTTGGACCCTCTTACGGTATGGCGTGGTAAGTTTACTGTCCAAAATTGTTACCATAGAAAGCAAATTGTTCTAGAATGAAAAAAAAAACATGTTACTAGTTTTTGCTTGCGGCCTCGCTCCCGTTAACATCCAGTACATGTTTACATATGAAAGCTACCCTACGTCTTTTTCTGTATCTTTGACAACAATTTCAAACAAACGAACGAACACACTTTCGCGTTTATAATATTAGTTAGAATTGTTTTATAGACTTTTGCAGCGGCTAAATACAAATCGTAAACGATCAAACTCCGTTCTGATAAATCTAAGCTTAGATTAAAACATTCACTAATGTTTTACAACTATTTAAAGTTATATAGCCAAGCTGTATATATTTTTAAACGATCTTATGCCTAAACATGAGTATATTGTTTAAAGGTTACTTAGTATACACGTATGAAATAGAAAATTGAAGTACATGTGTACAAATCAGTTTCTCCCGTCCGTCGTCCTCGCGACAACTCGACCGTTGTAAACGAATGCAATTGGACCGACGACGCTGAAGGTTACCGTATAAAAACACATCGTATATATTCGATATTTTGCAACAGTGCACATGTGTTAATAAACTGTGTGTGTGTATGGTTAATGTTTGCAATTCCGTTGCATCCGCGGTGTCGCAAGGAGCAGCGGTCGGCAGCCCGCCCGCACCGGTACATCCTCGCGTTGCGCACTCGCGGCCTAATCGCCGGACGTACCTCACGGAACAACGTTGCACAATCACATAAGAACTTAATAATATCTCTTTAGATCGTAGCCCTCATTCATCAATGAATGTTTACGTTATAGCATTAGTCAGTACAAATAAACAAACCCTTTAAAGAACACAATTACAGGTATAATCTATAAATAGTCTTTCATTACTTTTTTGTTCATCCTATGAAAATCGAAACATTTTAAGAATTTTAATTATAAATGAAATAATATAGGCTATATCTTCTTTCAGTATAAGAAATAACTCTGTTGTATAAGAAATAAAATAAATTATATATATGATGAATAACGTGGCTTTGTATTGGTAAAAGACATATAGCCTATGACATTCATAAATAACGTGGCTTTGTATTGGTAATATACGTAACGAAATATAGAGCCAAATTATACAAGATTATGAATAAAATATAAAATTCACTGCATAACATTCCAAAATCCCGCCAAAAAACCAAATGAAAGTTTTTTTGTTTGGTTTTGGCAAGGCCCTTATAACGCATCTGCCAGTATCTTGTTTTATAATGAACAAAAATGTTTTATAAGAAACAAAATCTAAATTTAAAATATTTACACTTATAATGAGATTTAAAGCGATCTGTTTCTTATTTTGATTAAACACACAAATGTGTTTGGTTAATGTCTCTAATTTTACTATCTTCTTATTATAAGATATTACTCCATTAGTACTGTGACGACTCCATCACCATGAAGTTATATGACTTTGCAGTTTATGATCCTTTAAAATAACACAAATGCCTATACACTTAAGTAAAATTTATCCAGAGTCACAAGAAACTATTGGATTCATTGATGACAGCAAAAAAAGTATGTTTTGTCCTTTACGAAAAAATGTTAGTCGTGCTATTTTGCATAAAAAATAATCGATATTATGCAGAAAATAACTAGAGCTCGCGGAAACCTACAAATCACTTTCGTAAATTACCGCCGAAATGCCCAATTGCTATAAAAATTGGATACATTACCCATGTTGTTGTTTAATTTAACACAAAACAAAACAATAACAACAAATCATTGGTCTAATACGACTAATTGCTACAAATGAATATATTATATATATCATAGTGGAAACATCCAGCAGTCGGAGCATTCAGCAGTCGAAATTAACACATCAATAGTAACGCATATTTTTATTACAGAATCCTACAAAGATTCGAATTATCGTAGGTGTTTGATAACACCGCCATCTATTATTTTCTATGTTAATCAATATAGGCAATGTGTTGTTAATGCACTTCTATTTAATTATTTTAATGTGGATTATTCTAAATTAAGTAATTTAGATTAGATTAAACTGATTCTAACTGTTCATAACTTCTAAGCATTCCACATGTTTATTCATATAAGCACTGACACATACGACACGAGACACCATCTTAAGAAATAGTGGCGTCGTGCAATAACATTTCTAACTTGATTACATTCTTGATTTAAAGTAGACCTAAATTAGTGTCACGATAATTAAAATCGGATATGTGAAATTGTAATAGAATTATTCTAGATTTAAGTAACATTTGGAACCTTTTGTTATTTATGAAAACCGGAAATCCATTATATATGCAATCGAAATAGAATCGTAAAGTTGGTATTTAAAATGAATAACAATGTAATTAAAACATATTGGCATTGTACTATGTTATTAGTATTACTTTGTAATTACTAGAATAACTGTCGATCTAAAATGAGTTTTATAGT